>APFE031648956.1:1370-25802 GCA_000404065.3 Pinus taeda | reverse complement strand
ATAAATAGAACTAAATTTAGTATAATACAACTTAATGTAATGCGTCCTTTTATTAATAGACATATTTTGCAAAAGTTTACCAAAAAAAATAGCGTATAAATAAAACTCAATTCATAATAAACTACAAAATATATTCATCGAGCGTTCTATTTCTCTTCTAGGTATTCCATGGATGCATGCTATTTCCATTAACTATCATGTAAACAAGATTATTACAACAATTATATTATAATATAGAACAGGGGGTTTTGGTAGAAAATCTTTGCTTTGAATATCAATTAATAGTGGTAATAAGGCGTTTGTGGATGGTCAATGAATTTGGGAGAGCTATTTTGCTTAGTTACTGAAGTTGGTGGAAAATAGATCAAATAGTATAAGTAAGCTACTCGCATGGCTTGTGGTAGTCATGATAGAAAATTCGGTGATTAGGAACACATAGGTTGATCTTCTAACTATGGATTCAACAGGGGTCATATGTATACAAGTAACTGAGTCCAATATTTTTGAGTTGGTGAAAGAGATTGAGGACAACAAGAAAAGGGTCGATATGCTTAAAGGACAAATAGCACATTACAAAGCTGAAATGACCAACCTAGCTAAGCTATTAAGATTGCAAGTTGAAATGTCTAATGAGCTATTGAAATTGCAAATGTTAACCTCTAATATAAGAATCATAACCACTTGGATTGAAGTGCCTATTTTTCATCCAACTACTTTGATCCAAGTTGTTCATAGAGTGGAAGTCAAAGATTACAATTGGTCTCTTGTAAGAAAAGATGAAAGAGTTATCAAGGCCATGGATGAAGACATGCCTCTTCAACCTTGGATAGAAGGAGAAATTCAATACATAAGAAAGTATGCATCCCATATATGTTGTTTTGAATGAATATGTGGTTGTGGCATATACAATAAAAATGTGCAATTTATCAAATAGAGCCAAAATGAGTTCAATATATTAAATTCTGCGATAAATGCAAGTGTTGATGTTGAGGAAGTAGCGGAGAAGTGTGTTAATGGTTAGCTTTGCTTTATGAAATAAAGTAAATATTAACTGTCATGTAGTAAGCTAATGATTATCACCTGCCTAACTTCTCTTCCCAACAAAGAAACTTTGTGGCCATTGTTTCACAATATTTTCACAACCCTATGAGATACTGATCATTAGCATTTGCAACCTCGCAAAACTATAGGTTCAATCAAAGATGGAGGAGAGGATTAGAGCTAGCAATCAAGGTTGGTCATAACCATCACTCTAGCCATTAGGCCAATTATTAATGATTTCAAACATACAAGTTGTTCCATTGCTACTCAAGCATCCGAGTACTAGTTGAGTCTACACACATATTGCTAAAACCATCCCTATGAGAAGTGAATTCTGAGGCCAACTACCTCCAAAAACTCAAAAAAAAAATTAGTTCTAGGTTGGTCAATAAAGTCATGTACCATTACAAACTACCAACATAGCTATGTAACTTGACTCGTGACTTGACAAAAACTTGCCAATCAACCTTACAAAAGCTCAATCTAAAGAAAACTATAAACATATAGAAAATTAGCATTTAAAAAATAATTGCATTAAAATTAAACTAGCCTTGAAATATTACACTGAATAAAATGAAAAAATAACATATTTACATTCTAGAAGCCCCAAATTGTACCAATATAACTAAGTATATCATATGGCCGTACATCAAAATCACCATAGACCATGTCACAAAGTTATTAACCAAAGCAAAACCTAAAATCATATGGCATAATATGTAATCATATATCAACCGTCTCATTGTCCGTGATGACCCTAATAGGCTATTGCACAAAATGGATCATAAAAATCAAGGAGAAACAAGTGAAAAATGAAAGTGAAAGGGATTTATTTTCCATTTATAAAGGAGGCCCGTGACTTGACCTATCAAACCTTGCCAAACCAAGACCATGAGGTCACGCTGAGTCAAATTGAAAATTCCTATTAGCTAGTTGACAGGGATGGCTACTATTACTATAGCTAAAAAAACATAATTGAATTTTCAAAGATCCATGAAACTAACCAACAACAAGAAGTTCCACGTGTATCATCCTTTTGAATATTACTATGTTTTTTCCATGTGGTAAAAGTGACTTGAATAAAAAATATTTATCAACTTGTTTTTGGTATGTTGAGATGACTGATAACAAACCATGGATATAGAATTTCTTGTATAATAACTAATTTAACTGAACATAACAACTATTTCATAAGTTTTTGATATGTTGGGATGTTTGAAAACAAACCATGAATCTAGAAGTTATTGTATCATAACTAGCCTATGAACATAACAACTATTGTATAATATGCTTACATGATAAGTTTGTGAATGATCCTCAAAGATCAAATTGAGATATACTTTCTAATATTTGGGAAGAGAATACTTGAAACCAGAATTTTGCTAAGCCATAATTTAAAAGATCAAACAATGTAGCTCTTTATATGGAAGAAATGGAATGAATTCCATATCACTAAGAGGCTAAACGACTAGAAAAGAAGTATTTTTGAAGAACTAAAAACTCAACTGTTCTAACACAAAGAATCTTTTATGCTATGTATTTCAAAAATCATAAAACTATATGAAACATTGATGAAGAAGACTTCGAAAAATAAACAACACCATGAATTTAACGAATGACTATGTTTGGGGGCTCTTTCAGTGGTGTTGTCAAACATACCTTGTAGGAGAGAAATACATGTTAGGAGACACCTTAACATAGAGAACCATTCTAATCATAATTATTATGAGAATCAAGTGCATTGAAGAGCTAATATGCAATTGAAGAACAATAAACTAGCTTGCAAGATCTTATGGTGATATATTTGAGAACAATGTTACCCTTTGTCGAGTGAATATGAAGATTTTGGATCTTGGATAAGATTTTTTAGAGGAGTGTAACAACAACTCATGTGGCAACCTATTGTGGCCAGCAACAACCCCCTTCTTATTTAGTGTTATTACTAATACTAAATAAGTGGAGACCCTTTATCCAAAAAAAAATAAAATAAATAAAATTAGTACTTGTATTCCCTTTTTAAGTAAATCTTACTATCATAAACTTAGGAGAATACCCGAAAAATAAAAAAAGACTTAAGTTTTATGATAAGTTTGAACAAAATCGTTCTCTCAATAAAAAGCGTCGCATCGCAAAAAGGTAATGGATGCCATCCTATAAACAGAATCCTAAGATTGTGAAATCGTGATGTGAAATCACGCACTGAAGACACTCATCGCATCGTAGTTCTTCATATGCCTAAAATATCACTTAAGGTGAAATACCTCAAACAACCGATATGCGATGGAGCATCTCACAAATAGCATTTCACAGAAAACATATGGTAATGGATGATTGTCACCTTATCGTAGATCTATAGAGCTCGTCGTTCAAAAAAGTTTTTCCATAAATCGATGCCCAATTATGCGTGTTAATGTTAATTTAATGAGTTAGTTGGTAATCATTAATGAAATATGGTTTTGATCTATCGAAGGGCCATTTCACGTAGGGTTATATATTTTATATGATTTCGGCATTTAAAGCTTTCCTGTAACCTTAATTCTTATCATTACTCTTTCCTTATTTGTAAATTGCAGGAGCGAAAAGCAGAGAGGTATACATAACAGTGTTCAGAATATTATGGGAAAGCAGGGAAAAGCTCGGAGTTCTGAAGACAAAGAAATGACGCCCTTATACACAGACACCACTTGTAATAGAGATGTCGACATTACTACTTGGGAAGGCATGCACAACCTACTCGAGGAAGAAAATCCTAGAGTAATGGAGGTTACAGTGATTGTAGATTCACACAGGTCATTTGAGGCATCGATTATGGAACTAGCATGTTCGTTCTTGCACCGGATATTGGCGAGGCCCAAGATTCTTCCATACACAGACATGGTCAAATGGGTACTAGATGGTGCTGACATAATAGATAGATAATTTAAAAATTAGAACCAAGAACTCATGAAGGCATTCTTTCCACAAAATTTAACGTTTATATTCTCTAACAAAAAAGCACACAAGAGGCGAAAAATAGCACTAGGGAAGCCCGGATCGAGAAACGGAGGCAATTTCCAATGCGCAATTAGCGCTTAGGCACTAAGCCAAGCAAAACCCCTTGAGAAGGAAAGCCTCTGATCACTCAATCACCTGTAAGCCCAGAAAATTGTAGGAAAAATTGCTAAAGGCTAAAGGCAAAACCTGAGCTCTAAAAAACTGTGGTATTTACCAGAGATATCCTTAAGGTGGTATGTAAATATCAAACCAAATGTACAACATCTATAGAAAATCTGGAGAGAAAAGGTTCAAGAAAGAGCAGAGTCCATCAAAAAGTTAACCATGTTGAATTGGGATTGTTACTGGAAGTACTTGGTAAAACCACATAGCCAGTGCATGACTCTCAAATGTATCATTAACTCTGCCAAGAAGATGGCGCCAGCACTTGCCGATTCCATTTTCGCAGGACAACTAAAGTCGGAGGTTGGCTAGCCAACTCTCCTCAAGCCAATGCTGGATGCTTGCAACTACATGGAATAGATACATAGATAGTTAATTACCAATTTTAGTTTTAGATTCAATTTTAGTTTTAGTTTTTCTTTATTTTTGCCTGAAATGAGGGCGGTCATTTAAACACCTCCTACATTTTTGTAATAAAATATTTTTAGATTTAGCTAGTAGTATTTTAACCCTTCTCATGCATTTAGAGAAGGGTCCTAAAATTTGTCAAAAACTTGTCCTCAAAACATGCACTTTTGCACCCTCTGAGGAGGTTTTGATGAATGAATGGAATAAGATTTATTGATATCTGTGTTTAATATCTACTAATAAAATTGCACTTTTGTACTCTTAGTGGATGTTGAATTAAGAAGAGATAAATCATTATTTCTGAAGCCCATGAGTAGAACTTGTTATAAATGGTACTTTTATCTCTTAACGATTTATGCTTATGTGTTAATGTGATATTCATGTTCAGTTATTTATATGTGAATGCTTGAATGTTTGAGTTATCATTTGGCACTTCTATACGACGATAACTATTCTATTTATGCTTAATATATGAGTGACTTATTATGCGATATGTTTTTCAGAATTGTTTCGTCTAACTTTTTATATGAAATGGTTTATCTTTATTGAATTCTTTTCTCATAGCAATTGAATGATATTTATTACCAATTGTCATTAGAAATTATTTTAGATCGCATAACTGAAAGATTAAATCCCGGGTTAGTTTTTAGAATCAGATATTTCTATTCATTAAAATACAATTGCATTTTGATAAATTAGATTTAGAATAAAATCATTTTACTTAGAAATTATTATGAAGGAAATATCAATTCTCAACATACACACATACAAATTGGGAAACTAGTCCCATATCCCTAGTCGGACCCACTATACCAAATGGGAAGGGAGCTGCTAACCAAGGTCCAGATTGGGTGGGTATCCCCCTTGTTGTAGACCCAATTTTCGGGGCTTCAACACAACCATATCGAATTAACCACTAGAGAAAAAGTTATAAATCAAAATTTTAGTGGCATTGGAATGTAAGCATTTAGTGTTCAATGATTTTCATGCCATTGAGGTATTTGTTACTAAATCTATTATTATTGAGATAATCAAATCGGAATTGAGGAATTCATTCATGAATGCTAGGATTTACTGATACAAAGGTACACTCTTACTATCCATATATCCAAGCACTAGAAATTGGGAGTTCGTTATCCATTATATTCATCTGAATTTTACAGTTTATAAGGCCAATGGAGTGTGGAGCAATTCATTTGTATGAAATCTCACCAAACAAAAAGCTAAGTTATATTAAACTAGTTGTTTAATATAGCCATTACTTGATAATATTTGTTTTTAATATATTAATAAATTAATATCATAATTTAAATATTATTGTTCAAATATAGTCATTACTTGAAATTATGTCTCTACATTTCTCTTCATTTAAGCCTTTTCCATGGCATGCCTCTTCATCTGGTCTTGATATGAACCACACTTGTTGGTTCAAAATGCATCGGCCAAAAATTTCTCTTATGTGATTTCTACCGAAAGCCTTTTTCTTAATTCATTATGGATCATAGAATCTTGAAAAAAAAGCTAAGTTATCTTGATGCCCAAAAGAAGCTTAAAGAGAATAAAATAGTTCCTTGTTTGATTTTCTACTAGTATGTTAATTAAAACAAGGGATCAACTATAAGAACCCCAAAAATGTGTTGCACCTTATGGCCAAAGGTAAGTTGAGTGGAAATTCTAGTTGTACAATGGGGCCCTTTTAAACAATAAATGTTGCATTGACAAAGAAGTTTTATTGCAAATCAACAATACTTAAACTTAGTATCAAATTTCCACATATTTATAAAAATTCATTGTATGAATACAACAATGTGTTTTTTATGGGTGTTGATGTACGAAAAGTTTACACTTGCATACACACAAAAAAACACCCACATTTTTTGTCCTATAAATATCTGACTTAAGTGGTGGAACTATTAATAAGTAGTGGTATCCAAAGCTGAAAACCCATTCTACCACAATCCCAAAAATTTGCATGGAAATTCAAAGGTTGATCGAAGTCCAAACCTTGCTTATAATGAAGTTCCCATGTGACAACCCCGTCCACTACCACAGACTTAGGCCAATCTATTCTCAATGAAAACTCCTGGAAAAAATCCTCAACATACAAAAATTAAAACCCCATGGGATGGTACAACTTAAAGGATCAGTAACAATTTATTTGGAGCTACTAAGTATGCTGAGATAAATGTCATCTCATATTTTGATTCTTGTAACACAAACAATGTGACCTGGCATATTCATGTCTTCAAATCGGCAATCAAGGCTTAGTAAGTTGAATTTCAAAACTTAGTAAAGAGCACAATATTTAAATTATAAAAATTTAGCTTTTATCAATGAATATAAATCAAAGTTCCACATTTAACACAATGATATTAATAGGATGAACAATTTTCGACACATAATAAACATTCCTACATGTGTGCACAACTACAATGTACAAGCCCATGCTCCAACCACTTAATCACATTGATGCCATCAAGATGCATGCCCATTTCCATTTTTCATGTTAAAGTTGGTAGATGGTATCCATTTTTCCTGTTAAAACTAGTTCATGTTGTTTCATTTTCTCTATGCGACCTTCCCTCACTACGTTGCCCTTTTTTTTCCTTGCATCCTAGGTTTGGTCACTTACTAGACCTCTTGAACCTCCCTAAATGATGAATTTCTCCACTTCCATTGCAAAGAAAATTCTGCATCCTGAATACAGATAGAATAGCCCAATTATATACATAAGATTGTGCCACCTTCTAATTCTTCATTTCCTCCCACTGCCTCTACCTCCATGTCACTTCCTTTTCATGTTCTACTAGTTATAAATCCTCCAACTTGGTAATTTTGTGCTTAAGGAAAGAAAAGAAATACAGTATTGTAAGGGCCAGAGATGTTAACTCTCCTTGGCTGTGTATACCCTTTTGTTGCTCCGTTTTGAATCTGTTGGCCTCCAAGTGGTGCTATAGAGGATGTGAATGGTATTATAACTAAGTTTTACCCATCGTAGCCCTGAGATCTTCATTAGCTATTGTAGAATCCATCCTTAGATCATAACATCTTGCTACCCATGCCATAGAAAATCAAGTTGGGGTGGATCAAATAATATTACTCTATCGAGGTGCCAATTGGAGGGCTAGTCTATTCAGAGAAACTTATTCTAGGTATTCATTCTAAAAATGAAAGCTTGCTTCATGTGTTTAGAAAATGTTTTGATTATAACTAGGCTTGGTTATTTCTGGTCATCCCTCTTGTCTCGAGTCCTGACTCGAGGACTTAAGGTATTATTCCCTAAATCCCAGCTAGCAAGCGCGTGTCCCAACAAAAAATATAAACCATTCCACAGTGGAAAGTCACACTACTGCCAGCAAGCTCATAAGAAAGCCTATGCATTGAGAAATATACTTACTACCACCTATTTCTTATAGAAATTGAAGTACCATTTACCGTAGTGAGGGAGATTATCAAATGGATAATGAATGTCAATGAAGCCAGCCACTAAAAAAGGCCCTAGAACTTGCTTATTGTTAAGGTGGATAAGAGGATTTAAGTCTAGGCATCACAAAAGCATGTATTAACCACCCAGACACTTCAAATGACTTTAGCTTTCATATAATAACATAACACTTCATAGCATTTAATAATATTAAATTAATGGTAGCATTAGTTTACTTCAAAATACGAAGGGCACAAGTCGAACATAATATATTCTTTTAGCCTCTCCCCCTCGAGATGAGGCTAAATAAGACCATGAAATTGTGAAGATAATGGATAATATCCTAGAATAGTGTGAGTTGGTTCATGAGACCTCAGGATAGGAATTAGTTTCTATTCTTAGGGTATGGTTCTAAGTTCCCTAAAACGTGTGTCTTATATAGTGACTGATGTACATTGAGAATGGAGCGCATTCTGCAAAGCGAGAATCTCCTAGTTTAGACTCTCTTTTGTAGAGTTGACCAATGGGTGTTTCTTTTATTAATAAAAACATTGCATTTTAACACGGTATGAGAGCGACAGGGGTGAGAAACTTGTTTGCTAAGTGGAGAGAGGCTGGCACGCCTGAGTCGAAAACAATGCATATTTTGGAGAGAAAACTGTGTCGATCTCACTATAACACTTACGCAAAGAATATTTGGCATTCCAGCATGGGTACGTAGGTATCTCGGCGCAAATCCTCATCAACTAATCGTGTCGACCCCGTTGCTGCGTGATTGTGGTGGGTTTCTGTTTGAAAAAAAAATTTGAGTGCCTTGGAACTCGACAGCTGAGAACTCTGGAGCTAAGGCCATGGTGGAGGTCATGGTAGAAGCCTCCAAGGAGGCCACAGAGGTCTGCATGTGCACTGCATGGATTGGAGCTGATAACATCTATGCACTGCATGGATTGGAGGTGGTTTGCATGTGCGTTTTGGGATCAACCTATGTTAAAGGCCATGTGATAGAGACCGAAGACCCGTGGTGGCTCGCTGCTTGCATGGACTAGCCTTGTGTTGGAGGCTGCACACCTGCCTGGAGGTCGCAGACCGCAGAATATTTCTGTTGATCAAACCTACGTGTAGTGGGCTGAGAGAGGCACATCGTCTTAGTTTTCCATCATGGAAGAGGCCAAAGACCCAAGGAAGAATCACACTACCTGCATGGATTGACCCTGTAACTGGGGAATTTCTTATTGCATGGAGAAAGTCGAAAGACCTTCTGTCATGGAGGAACATCCATGTGGAATGGCATGCACTGTGTAGAGTATGGATGGTGTTCCATAAAAGCGATAATGTGTTTCCACATAGTGAACTATTTCATTCATATGATGGGCCCACAATCCACAGATCTACGAATTGGGAAAATTGCAATTTTTTTGCATCAAAGTAGTGAGGACTGTTGTGGAAGCTGCAAGAGCGAGTAGCACAAAGGAGCATGTGTAGAGGCCATTGGCTGATCTGCTAATTTTTTTTATTATTATTCATCGCTGCTGTGGATTGGTGTGGATAGTAGGATCTAACATTTTTTTTCTTCCTACCATTTTTTTTTTAAATTGTCAAGATGAATAATCAAATGATTGAAGCATACTTGAATGGGCATAACAAGGTTGATGGCTCTAATTATATGAACTGGAAATTCAAGATGTAGACTCCGCTATAAGTGTAGAGTGCTTGGATGATTGCAAATGGGGATGAACCAAAGCCAACAGCTGGATCAACATCGATCCCAGATTGCAAGAAGAGAGAAGGTAAAGCAAGGACACTGCTGAAGATGTCAGTGAAAGACTGCATCATACCACATATTAGAGAATGTAAATCAACAATCGAAACTTGGGGAATATTGAAGGATTTTTATGAGATCATGAATACAAATCATCTTTTGTTCCTGAAGAGCAAGATTTTATCCTTGAAGATGGAGGAAAATGAAACAATTTCTTCCTTCAAAGCGAAGATGAAGGATCTGAAGAACAAATTGGTAGACATTGGTGATACAGTGGAAAATACAGATTTAGTAACCATTACCATGAATGGTCTGACCGATTATTACTAAATGTTTATCATTGGGATAAATGCGAGGGAGAAAATCCCAAAGTTTGAAGAAATGACAGGAATATTGATGCAAGAAGAATAAATAATATTGAATCTAAAGCTCTAGAGTGTAGATCATGTGTTAATGGCAAAGAAGAACTTCTTCAAAGGAAAAGGAAATCCACAACAGCAAAGTGGAGGAAACTCATAGAAAAGACCAAATAAAACTCAAGGTATGCACCCAAATAGAAACAAATCTGAAATTAAATGTTTTTTTTTGCAGACAAAAATAGTCATATAGCTAAGGAGTGCAGGAATAAGAAATATCATGAATAACAATAGAAGCAGAAAAGACATGTAGGTCATCTCGCAAATGACAATCATGTGTAGAACTTCAGATTGTTCATGGTAGAATTCGATGAGAATGTTGATGTAGACATTTGGTATGTAGATTCAGGAGCATCCACAGATATGACGGGAAGCAGGCAATGGTTTGAAGATTTTAAAGAAATCAACAATGGAGCACAAATATTCCTTGGTGATGACAGAAGTCATCAGATCAAAGGGTGTGGGAAAATCTCTGTTATTTTACCTTATGGTACTATAATACATATTTATAATGTCATGTATGTGCTCGATGTGACAAAGAATTTGATTTATGTATCCATGATTACAGATCAAGATCTCAAAGTTGAATTTTTAAAATCTAACTGTTACATTAAATATATGTTAGATGGCATGAAAACTATTGCTTCAGGAATTCGAACAGGAGGTCTATAAAAATTGGATGTGAAACCAACACCAGTTCGAGCTTTGATAGCAGCAAGTTTGACTATAGAAGAGATGTGGTATCAGAGATTTGGTCATATCAACTACAATGATTTGTTGTTACTGCAGAAAAAGGAAATGGTAAGAGATATTACTATATTAAAACAAGTGCATAATGATTGTGATGCCTGTACATTATGAAAGATGCATAGAGATGAATTCCCTATTTGAGTAGAAAGGAAACAGAGAAACATACTTGAATTAGTGCACATAGATCTTTATGGACCCATGCAAACAATGTCATCAGGAGGTGCACTGTATATTTTACTATTTGTTTATGACTGCACAAAGTTTTCTTGGGTATATTTTTCTAGTAAGAAAAGTCACAGATTTGAATACTCTAAGTAGTTCAGAAACATGATTGAAAAGCAAACATGGAAGCACATAAAAATTCTCTGCTTTGATAAAGGGGGATAATATAGGAAGGATGAACTTATCAAGTATTGTAAAGACCATGGGATATTACAACAATTCATAGTACCCCATACCCCTCAGCAGAACGGAGTAACAGAAAGAAAGAACAGCACATTGGTGGAATGCGTTAGGAGCATGTTGAAAGATAAGGATCTTTCGTATGGTTTTTGGGTTGAAGCATTGAATACAGTAGTTTATTTAAAAAATAGGAGTCCTGCAAAGAGTCTTGAGTTTAAAACTCCTTATGAAGCATTATATGGATTTAAGTCTGCAGTAAAACATCTCGGAGTGTTTGGGTCAAAAGAATTTGCCCACATTCCAAAGGAAGACAAAAGAAAATTAGATTCAAAAGCCATTAGATATACCTTTGTACGGTATTGTTCACAATATAAAGCTTATATATTATTTAATCCCTCTATCACAAGAATTTTTGTTAGTAGAGATGTCATATTCCATGAGAAGGTTCATGAAGAATCTGATAAGCACAACGAGGAATGGGATATTCCGTGCTTTATGGAAGAAAGTGAAGAAATAGGAAACAACCAGGATCAGTAAACAAAGGCAGAAGAAGGGAATTCAAATGCAGAAATCAAGCCAAGTCCAACAAAGGGAACTCAGAATGGGTTAGACTACACCAACATTGAGAATATTAGGTAGGTGGACTCAATTGTCTGCTAGATACACGGAAAATGATTTTATAACTAGTATGATGAATGTTGTTTAACCTTCTATTTATAAGGAAGCAGATGAATGTAGTGAATGGAAAATATCTACGGAACAGGAATATGAATCTATAATCAGGAAGAACACTTGGGAGCTAGTTGAACTTCCTAAAGAGAAACAAACCATAGGTTGTAAATGGTTGTATAAACCCAAGATTAATGCAGATGGAACCATAGATAAATTAAAAGCTATATTGGTAGCAAATGGGTATTCACAAAAAGAAGGTATCGACTATGAAGAAATATTTTCCCCTGTAGCTAAACTAAATACTATCAGAATGTTGATTTCTTTAGCTACTAAGAAACATTAGATGATTCACCATTTTTAATTGGGGAATTGAAAGAGGAAGTTTATCTAGAGCAACCTGAGGGGTTTGTCTAGAAAGGGAAAGAACATTTAGTTTGTGGATTAAAGAAAGCTCTATATAGACTTAAGCAAGCACCCAGGTCCTGGTATGAAAAGATGGATTCATTTTTCCTGCAACTTGGCTACAACAGAAGTAAAAATGACCATAATCTGTATACCGTGAAAGATGAAAGGGATGCATAGTATTGATTTCTTTGTATGTAGATGCTTAATTATTAAAGGTGATGCTATTTCTCTAATCATATAAATCAAGCAACAAATGTCACATGTGTTCGAAATGAAAGACCTTGGTTAATTAAGATATTGTTTGGGTCTTGAGATTTGGAGAGATTTAGGATAGACTCTTTTGTCCTAGGGTAAGTATGTCAAAGGTCTACTGGAAAGATTTAGGATGGATCAATGTAAGGCTACAATAGTACCACTACAATAGAAAATTAAAATTCAGAGTGATGATGGCTCTAAAGAGGAAGATGTGACACTTTATAGACAACTGGTTGGGAGCTTAGTCTTCCTGACCACTACTAGACCAGATTTGGCTTATGCAGTCAGTGGGCTAAGTCAATATATGTCCAAACCACTTGAGAGGCATTGGAATGCAAAAAAATGTGTTTTAAGGTATCTACAAGGAACTATAGACTATGGTATTATTTATACTGATTCCTATGATGTTAGATTGACAAGATTTACAAATTCCGACTGGGATAAAATGTAGACGGCTGCATATCCATAACAGGCTATGCATTCAGCATTGGTTCTGAGGTAATTACATGGAGCAATAAGAAACATAACACAGTTTCCTTGTTTTAGCATAAGCAGAGTATCAAGCTATGGGTGCAACAACATGTGAGGTAGTTTAGTTGTGGAGACTTCTCCAGGATGTCGGGGAAGAACAGAAAGATGCAACAAAAATCAGAAGCGACAACCAGAGTTCAATCAAACTTGCTAATAATCTGGTGTTTCACAAGAACACTAAACACATTGATACACAATTCCACTTTGTAAGGGAGAAAGTGCAATCAAAATAAATCCATCTTGTATATTGTAATACATGTGATAATGTTTCAAACATTTTCACTAAGCCTCTTGGAAAAATTAAGTTTTAAATGTTTAGGGAGATGTTAGGCATATTTGTGAATCCCTTCTCCATTAAGGGGGAGTGTTGAAGATAATGGAGAATATCCTAGAATAGTGTGAGTTGGTTCACAAGACCTCAGGATAGGAATTAGTTTCTATTTCTCAGGGTATGGTTCTAACTTCCCTAAAACCATGTGTGCCATATAATGATTGATGTACATTGAGAATGTAGAGTGTTCTGCAGAGCCAGACTCTCCTGGTTCAGACTCTCTTTCGTAGAGCTGACCAGTGGGTGTTTCTTTTATTAATACAAACATTTCATTTTAACATAAATAAATTACAATATGGTTAACATACGCTAGAGTACAAGACATGCTTAAAACTCAATTTTATTATGAAGTTACAAAATATAGAATTGTTAAAATATAATAATTAAATAAAGAAATTAAAATATGTTAACATTTTGTATAGATGATAAATATATATGTGAAGATATGAATGTTTAAGTGATTTGGATTCAATAATTATATTATTTTTCATCTATCTTAATGTTTTCATAATGATAAAAATTAGAATCAAGTTACAATACCATTTTTTCTCTATCTCAATTTGACAAATTGATATTTAGAACCTCTGAGAGGAAATATAACACATTTAATGAATTTTTTTAGGGTATGAGAATTGTAGTATGTGGTATATCCCTTGTCATTGTTCTAAATGAAAAACAACCTCAAAAAGATTATGTATGGAAAAGTTATTCCAACTAAAATATCACCTTCCTTTTTTATACACCATGATTTGAGAGGATGCCACATTAGCCTCATTAGTCATGGAAAATGGGGTAGCCACATGACCTTGATGAAAAAGGCTCTAGAAGGGTCAGTATTGTAACCATAGTTAAGAGTTGAAGGAGTCAAAATAAACCACTAGTTTCCTATCAAGTTAAGTTATAACTAGACCGCTAGGAGGAAAATGGGTTTTATACTATTCGAATTAATAATGGTCCATAGATGACCATAGTAGCTAAAGTGGATACAAAGATAGAGACAATAGAGCGTTCACATTTTGTACCATCCCACAGTTCATAGGTCTCTTTCATTTATATTTTAAACATTTTCATTTAGAGAAAGGGAGAGTACAACAACCAAACCTTCCAACTGATATCTAAGGGTTTATTAAAGCATATCTTGTGTTCCTTTTTCATTGTTTTTTATTTTCTTATACTTTATCTCTTTGAATGCTTAATAAAGAAACAATAAATGATTAAATTTAAAATCTAAGGAAAGTTAACCCTCATATTTTATATTTTTGGATTTCAATATACTTTTATCAAAGCTATTGTGATGAATTATTCAATGAAATATCCATGATAGTTCAAAATTCATATTGGTATTGAAGTAGGTTTCTTTGGTATATTGTGGGGAATTGCAGGGGAACAAGTTTGCTCATTAGGGAAATGTCTAGGCCTAAAATGGTCCTCATAAGGAAAATAATAAAATAAATATTAAAATAACAAAAAAAGAGTTATGAATTTTTAAAAGAAAAGAAGGAAAACTACTTGTTTATTGTATTTTTAGGTTATCTTTATACATATTTATTCGAATGTCAATTTTATGCACCCTTTAGATGCGGAAACAAATTATGTATCCACCAACTACCTACTCTACATAATTTTAGTAGACATACATGAAAGAAATTAAAAATAAAAGAAAAGACATGTTCATTTCAAGAAACACATTTTTTCCATGTATTTACAATTTTGTTTTTGATGTAGATCTACTCAAATGTATTCAAAGTGTGTACTCATTGGATGCGAAATTTAATTTTGTATTTAATGGGTGCCTACGCTTGAAATTTGGGTAAAATGTAAGGAGATAAGTAGAAAATTGTTCACTTGATGGGGCCTAACCCAGGTTCAACTTTAACTGCACCAACCAACAAAACCCTAGCCGCTGACCCTTTTGGCAACAACCCACGTAGCACAAGTTTTAGTCTCATTCAAAGCAGTATTGGGGGATGCTAGAACAATGTTTATGCATCTAGAGGCCTGTCTGATGGTTTCTTGAAGTTCCTATGTTTTAGATCTACCTTTTTGCGGCTTTAATCCTTCCTAATAGATAACTACTGCAAATCTATCTAAATGACTTCCAAATCTTCGCAAAGGTATTTAGGTGTATGTGTCATGAGTAAAGATTACAAATCTATCACTTTTGCATAGTAAACAAGCATTAATTCATATAATCATAACATAGAGTGAAGATATATAAAATTTGTAAAAGTAAATAATAAGACACAAATGCTTCAATTTTGGCCCAAAATAGTCTTTATTAAGTATAAGCATTCAATTACAGACTTCCTTTCCCTATGCACTTAGCTACAAGGGCCCGCACACTTAGCTGCAAGAGCCTTCCCATTTCTTTTAAGTATAGGAAATAGAGCTTTCCTACCTTAGCACCTTTCCCTTACAATGACTCTTCACTACTTGATTGATACTAAGACTCACTATGACTCATCTATCTATAGCATTTTCTTTACCATACCATGGTACACAGACCATGGGAAGGTCTCAAAATAACTCTATTATCTACCCAACTAAGGGACTAAAGCCCCTTTGAATTCTACTAGCTTTGCACTCTGGTTACACATTTCGCAGAGATTTTATATTCATTACAAAATATATTACAAAATTTGCCCAAAACTTAACAAAATTGACTCGAGGGACCCCATAACAAGACCCCAACACAAATTGGGTGAATCAGCCTCAAGGAACTCAGCTGGTGCATCTATCTTGTTGCAGAGGTCGCTAAACACCACCTTCAACACATGTAAGTTAGAAGTACCCTGAACCATGACCTGCTACACTTCCTCTACCATCTTCTCTGTTGTAGGCCCTTCCATCATGAGGAGCATCGTCCTTTGTGTCTGCTGGAGTGTCTTCAACTTCTTTTGGACTGATAGAGTAAGTTGGCTTCTTTCCTCTATCCATGGATGTATGCTGGCCTTCAAGACGGTTTCTTTCCTTTGCAGCTCCCCAATCTGTGTTTCAAGTTGTTTTCCTTCTGTCAAGTGACCGAAGCACAGGACTGGCACCCAAGTGTGCATAGTCACTCTGAGTTCATCAAAAGTTCGTTGCATCTCCTAGATATTTGTGCCAAGTTTCTCCAAGTTTGTGTCCTCCTGCAGAGTCATCCATAGTTCCATTTCCTATTTGAAGATTAGTGTGTAGCCTATGATTGTTGCATCCAAAGTGGCCATGTTCTCCCTGATGGCTACTCTGTGCTGCTCCCAGACTTCTAGTGGAGTGGTTGGCTGCAATTTTAGCTCGAACTCTAATATCTTCATTTGGAACTCAAATGTTACTCGACTGACCTCATCCTTTGATTCTCTAACTGTGGTAGCCAACTTCTAAATCTTCACTATTGCTTATGCATCTTTTATAATGTGAAGTTCTGGTAGCATCGTATGTTCCTATGTAATTGCGGCCTCCAAGATATGGCTTCGCATGGCCAGATCTTCCTTTTCATTTAGTGCCTAAGCCTTTTCAATGAAGATATGCTCATTATTCATCTCTACCTCGCTGATAACTGAAAGTGCGCGCTGCTCCCTAATCCTGAGCTCATCTGAGACCCCTTGATGAAACACATGTAGGGTCTGAATAGGCAACATCATTAAGTTGACACCCACATCATTGATCTATCCGAGCTAGGTGTTTTCTTCATCTTCCTTTGCATGTAGTGATTCCTCTGGTAATGGATTGACTCTAAGGTCCAAAGTCCTATTGTTTCTAGCACAGTCGTCCTTGCTTGCTATAGGCTCATTGGAATCTTGCTCACCTGTCCCATGCTCGCCTGAGGTCAACCTGTTTGAGTCTGCAAGTTGCGTAGATCCTTATGCACATTCCCTAGTGCATGCTTATACTGTTGTTCAAATTGTTGCCACAATTCGATCATTATATCATGGACCTTATCTCCGATCACATTCAAGTCGCCCTCAGTGAGGACCATTGGATCTACATGTACGTGCTTTTCCAATTTCTGCTTCTTCCAGGGTCTGTAAGTTGTCTCCTTCTGGCACTCTATGATTCTGAAAGGAGTGCTCTATTGCTGGCCACCACCTCATTCCTCTTCAGACCTTACCTTTTCCATAGTATGTTGAGAAGCAGACTCATCAACCTCCAATGTGGCCTCCTTTGTGGCATGTTCCTTGTCAGTAGCTACCTTAGTAGCATCTTCCTTGGCAGAAACTTCCTTATTTTTCTATGTTGCTTTCTTGTGAGCAGAAGCCTGCTCAGCTTCCTTATTATTTTGCACTGTTGTGCCTTGCGCGAAGGAAATTTCCCTCACCTTGCTTGTTCCTATGCCAAGATCTGATGGCTGCAACCACTCAAATGGCCATTTTCCCATAATCTCGTGCACATTAGCCTCATGGACTAGGTATGGCAACTTGTACCATAGTTTCTTAGGATCTCGTCTTCTATGGATGGATACGTTGTAAAAATCTTCTTTAAACTCTGTGTAAGGCCCCAACTGCTCAAGCAAGGTTGGTGACAGTCTTAGCCTCTGACTGATCACCGTGTAGAGGTCCATTTCGATCAACACCCAAAAGAGCTTCGTCTCCATGACCCTCTCTAGATCCTTCGTTCTCCACAATGAAGCGAACATCATGACCTCTGGTAAATCAACATCCTTTGGAGTGAGTTGACTGTCTTCTGGCAGTCTCCATGCTACTAGGGAAATTAACAATAGTAGCAAGGCATAGTGGAATTCCTTGATGTCATTTTGTGCTTCATGACAATTCAACAGAAACTATTTGAAGAGATAGTGCACCCAATTGTACTGCACCCCATTCACATATTGTGTAGTCAATGAAATGAGTGGCACTGGAACCTCATCCATGCAATTATTTATCATGACCTTGCAAGCCAAAATCTGGGCAACAAACTTCATTGCCTTGTCTGTGATGGAACGGATAAAGTATCCATGTGACTTCTTCATTAAGCCAAACTCGTTCTTCATTCTATTCGTGAGTTTTTTTTCTTTACTCTCACCTCTGAACTCCTCAGCTAGATCCACCCCTTGGTAGGGCAACTTGGTGATACGGTGGATAAACATATTTGTGATGGGAATGGGCTCTCCCAACAAAATAAACCCATCATGAACTAGTGTAAGCAATTTGCATACACATATCATGTTTATAGTGGT
This sequence comes from Pinus taeda, assembly GCA_000404065.3. Classification (NCBI taxonomy): domain Eukaryota; kingdom Viridiplantae; phylum Streptophyta; class Pinopsida; order Pinales; family Pinaceae; genus Pinus; species Pinus taeda. Next base: position 7,100 of record APFE031648956.1, on the reverse strand, counting down.
TATGCTAAAATGTGTTACACATAGCATATTTAGTGACCCAACCTTTTTGACCCCCTGCGACTACTTCATGGGTTCCAGTCACATGAATCCAGTCTCCTCATAGTATATCTTCACCAAATATTTGTTTGTTGCCAAATGCAGTAGTTTCTCATGATCAGCTAGATCCCAATCCTCCATTTTGAGTGTGGGAATGCGCCTTAAGAGCACGCCTTCAAATGGCACTTTTTCTCGAAATAGCGGTGTATAGACTGTGAATTTAGCATTATTAGGATCCTTGGTTACCTTCGCTTTGCCCTTTTGCAGAGGGATATACTTTGGGAGCTTAGTGATAGGCTCTCCCTCCTCAGAATTCAAATCTCCAGCCCCTTTGTGAAGCTTCTCTTCATCAATATCCAAGGGTTCATGTGGATGGTTCGACTTGTCCATCTTCCCTTTCGGCCGAACCTTGTAGGGTTCTTCCTTGGCGACTGCCTTACCAGAATAGGCTATGGTTTCTTCTATTTCCCTTTATCAGCAGATGGTTTAGGCCTAGGCAACCTTAGTTCCATAGGCACAGACAATGTATCTTCCATAGGCTATGACTTCAGAGGCACTAGCTTAAGAACTTGCGACTTCTGCGGGATCAGTCATTTTATCAAGGATGATCTTACAGTTCCAATCAGGTAAGTTTGTGAACTCTAGTCATGAAAGAAGTTCCTTCCAATCCTTCTTGGACATAGAAGAATCTTTCTAATATAAAATTCTACGAAAGAAAAGTGTTGCAATGTAGGTGAGCATGAGAAATTTATAGGTGATTTCACATTCAAATCTGACCGTTCCCTCCAATTTCTGATCATAAATGCATCTTTGGTGGTAGATTGCAAAATATTTTCACCATAAATGTAGCATACCTGCTCTTCCTAATAGGATTTTCACCATCCAATCAGCTACAGTGCATCCAACAACCATTTTTGGACCCTTTTGTGTGACACCATCCTCCATGGCGCAGCCCTGCTCGCATAGTTCCTTCTGGCACACTTCTTTCTTTCCTCACACAATCCCATTACTTTGTTTTCCCAGTGTTCAAGCAGTATAGTTTATAGTCCCGTACTTCCTTGCAACTACCTGGAATACTAAGACTGTCTGACCATCATGTAGTCATTACGTAGGAGCAAGATCCCTTGATATAAGTTTAGTCAATTTCCATTGACTCTTCCCGGGAATAATTCCCCATTCAGCTTCGTGAGCTAAACTGCGCCACCATATGTAATTGCCCTGACTAAATAGGGTCCCAACCAAAGCATTTAAATTTTCTCAAGAAAGTTTCTAAATTTTTTATTGTAAAGTAGGACCAAGTCATTCACCTTAAAGCTGCACCGCTTAATATGTCGACCATGCCAGAACTTTGCACGCTCTTTTTGCACCTGTTGGTGAAACCTTGCGAGAAATCTATCTTCTTCCAATTCCATCAACTGTACGAGGCGCTACTCCATAGTCTCGTAATCCACCATATCAGTCAATTTTGCAATCCGCAAACTCGACCCAATATACTTCATGGGCATTTTTGTATCTCTGAGATGATAATGGTCAGGGATAATGCCAGGGTATCTAAGATGATTGTTTTGGGGGTTTTGTTTTAATTTGGAGGACCAACGTATGAAACAAATTTAAAATAGTGATGCCTAACCTTGTGAATAGCATTAATATTTAAACACAGGGCTCATATTAAAATTCACACAGTGATATAGCTTGCATGGTGGGGAGCAGAAATAGAGAGATGGTATGACTATCACAATATTCAAATTGAAAATTAAATAATCATAAGCAAGAAAACCTTTAGACTATGTTCAGAAGGTTTAACAAAATATGCTTAAGCTTACAACAGATGCTGATGATATTATGATTTAGAGGGAACTAATAAAATAAACAATTTATATAATTCATTCTCTTTATAAATGATCACTTCAGAAGCTTATAAGAATAATTGAAACAAAATTACTCCTACCTAGTTATCTTTGTAAAACATAAGAATATGAAGAAAACATTGTGAAGTAAAACATTGTGAAGTAAAACTGAAAAAAACTTAGAGAAAAATGAAACTGTATGAATCAGACTTCAGAATCCATTTGCTTTTGTATTAATGATTTAGAAAAGTCAAGTACATTTGATGTTTAGAAATACTTCTTCAAGGGTGCAACCCTTAATAACTCGTGAAAGAGAGTTATTTTTACAATCTGAAAATCAGGAAAATATCTTAATAGTTTACAAAAATAGATAATTACAAAATCAAGAATATAAATTGATAGTCGATCTATCACTATTTTAGTGTTGATTTGTTGATGACTATTGCTAGAAAAATTGAGAACTGTTGAGTTGGTGATGACTGTCCCTATAAATATTGAATTTTGTTTGACCACCCTTTTAGTCAAGTAAATCAGTTAATTCTTCCCAACGTTTCTTATCTGGGATAGATAACTTAGTTACTCTCCTGTAAATTTCATTCATATCTATATACTTAGTGAAAGTGTGTTTTACTTAATGATGTCTAGAAATACTTCTTCAAGGGTGCAACCCTTAATAACTCGTGAAAGAGATTTATTTATACAATATGAAAACTAGGAAAATATCTTAAAAGTTTACAAAAAGAGATAATTACAAAATCAAGAATATAAACTGATAGTTGATCTATCACTATTTTAGTGTTGAGTTGTTGATGACTGTTGCTAGAAAAACTGAGAACTGTTGAGTTGGTGATGATTGTCCCTATAAATATTGAATGTTGTTTGACCACCCTTTTAGTCAAGTAAATCAGTCAATTCTTCCCATCATTTCTTATCTGGGATAGATAACTTAGTTACTCTCCTGTAAATTTTATCCATCTCTATATACTTAGTGAAAGTGTGTTTTACTAGAAATATATGCCTAATTTCATTTAGGATGAAAAAAAAAATACCTGAGTGCATTCAACACAACCCTTGGTGTTGCTAGACATCTTATGTTTGAAGTTGAAGCAGCATTGGTACCCACTTTTGTTAGCTTTTGAACATAATCCTCAATGGGCATTAATTTGTCATTATTCACAAGCATAGAGGGAAAGCCCTTGCTGTTCAAGGGTTATAACCTATGGAAAAACCTTTGAACTATAATACTCATACTCCTACACGTTTCCTCCAACTGAAGAATGAGGTTTTTCTTGGTGATGATCTTCTTCACATCTAGTGTAGCTATTTTCCTATCATTTATACCCCATTCTTCAAGCTCATATCTATCTTTAGAATTGAGGAACTTGATTATTTCAAAAGCAATTTGTAGCATGTACTCAAGTTCTTTGGAAATAGTTTCCACAGCTTCATGAGCTTTTTCCAACGGGCCTTTTTGATCAAATATTATCTTGATATAGGGCTAGATATCCTTGACTGCTTTAGTAGTTTCTTCCTATAGAATTTCCTTTGCCAAACCTAGCTTGTTTCCGAGGTAGGACTCTTTGATTTCCTTCTTCAAAACTTCAACCTGACTTTTTGTCCTTTACAAATCAGTCGCATGTGAACTGTTTGAAACTGCCTTCATATGTTTTAATTCCTTCAATTCACCCTGCAACTTCTTCATTTCAACTGTCTGAATGGACACATTTTAAACATCTTCTGGAAGTTGTTCAGATCCTTCTTGTGTACCTATAGTTCATGTTGTTCCTAAAGTAGAAACCCTGGTTATTGAGACTATTGGAAGAGGAACTGCATCCATGGGAATTTTGAGACTTCTTGACAACTTCTTCCTTCTCTTTAACTAATTTTTCCATTTTCTCCTCCATCTATTTTATTTGAAAATTCTATTCCATGATGAGCTTCATCATGTTAGATTTCTAAGTCTAGGTCTACTCAATCTCCTTGGTCATTGGATCCTCATAAGTTGACATCTTGAGATGATTTCTTAATGCTGAAAGCTCAACATTTTTCTTCTTAACAAGTTCTTCTACTGCATTTATGTTTGAGGGTTCATATCCCATCTTTAGCACTAGATCTTCCAAGGATTTGATCTTGGTGTCCTTTGCTAGTGAAGAAACCTTTTCTAATTTCATATGTGACTGTGTATTAACCAAGGTGGCCTGCAACTTTGACAAACTCATGGCAGTAGGAGTTAAAGTAGAAGAAACCATATGTCGAGTTTGTTTGTTCATCTCAATTTGATCAATTCGATTCACATCCTTTACATTAGACTCAAATTAGGATTTCTTCTGATAATGTGCATGAGTCTTGGGCTGTGGAATATGAGCTTGCAGGAAACCCATTTGCATTTTCCCTTTCTTAGAGTCAATGGCTGAAAGAGGTCTGGCTTGAGAGATGGAGAAATGTTTCCGGAATTGGGTGTAGGTGTTCAATTTCAACTCTTCATTCTTCTTTTTAATCTCATAGAAAACATGAAAAATGTCCTCCTCCTTGTCCTTCTAAATGCTTCTAGTGGTCTGAACTACCTGTTGTTCATGAGAAGTAGTGGAATGATTTGGGGAATGGATAGAATTTCTACCAGACTATGAATAAAGCACAGTCTCTCCAAATCAATCCAATTTTGTTTTTGAGATTCATGTGTTGCTCCAACAACCACAAAGATCCTTGGTCTCTTGTTCCTATGCACAATCTTAAAGCCCTAACTTGATGGTTTAGTTATAGGGAATGACTATTCTTCCCTTGCTCTTTTAGTTGTATTTTCCTGTGCAAGTGGATTTTACACATTTGATGTAGAAACTACTTGCTCTTCAACTTCTTGAAGGGTGTTCTCTTTCCATTCCATCTGTTTTTTGTACTACTCTATCTCAAATCTAGTTGTGTGGTGATGCAGTAAACCTATTTTCAACCTTGAGTTTACAAATCACCCCCATTGGGTCATAAGATCAAGTGAAACTGAGACCAAAATTCATTTCCTTTAGTATCTTCTCCGCTTCTTCTCCCACTACTCTGGTATTGTAGAGGAATGGACCAAACTGAGCTTTTAGCTCGAATTGAGTTTTCTTCTTTGCTGCCACAAAGTGTACTTCATCTGCATTTAACCTCTACCTAATATATTCCAGTGCAAATATTCTGATGGGGAGGTACTTGGGAAGTTTGTAGGGTGGAAGCTCACAGCCATAAACCCTGATTTCCATGTAGTTTTGGTAAAGATACCAATCTCCTGTTGTGGCTTGATCAACCAGCTGCAACACTTTCACAATTTCATCACTTATTCTTGGTACTAGAGTGTTGATCATAAGACTAATAGCTCGATGAATAAACACTTCTATGAATTATTTATAGGTAAAGTCTTATTTCTCCTTCATTCCCATTGTAGCCCAAAAGATCACTGATTTCTCATTGCCTTCCTCATCTAGATTTTGTAAGGTAAATGGAAATTTGTCTCCCCAAAAATATATAAAAAGGTACACAAGTACTGAATCATATGTAGAGCCTCTAACCTACACATCATCATCCACTATTACCTACTGTTTTTCATCATTTATCTCTCTCTTTCACCTCATTTTCCATGTAAAACCACCTAGATCATTACATTAGATGTCATTAAGCATGATCAAGTGAGCTTTGCTAATGTGTGACTGTTTTGTTTAGATTTTGACATATTTACAGGCATTCCGCAGCTCTCTGCCGATTACGCAGCTATCTGATGATTCCGCAGCCATCTGGAGATTCCGCAGCCTTTTTGTTGTTCTCAAGGTTCCACGTGTCATTTTTCCAAACGAGCCACATGGGTACTTAGGTATCAAGG
>APFE031648952.1:0-12905 GCA_000404065.3 Pinus taeda | reverse complement strand
TAATACTACCGCCCATTTGCAACTAACTGTGGTCCCTTCATTAATTGCGGGTTAACCACTTACAAATATTAATATGGGCTTTATTGACTCTTGACTATGACGTGATCCCATGAAATGAATAAGGGGGTTAGGGTGGGACCCTAACAATCAACAACAAGTTCTCCAACTTTTAAAAGATAATGCCACTTTGGTGTAGAGTCGAATGAAAAAACAGGTAGATCAACATCATAGTGAAAAATGTTTTGATGTAGGTGATTGGGTATTTTTACAGTTACATCTCAAGCAAGCTATTTATGAGAAGGAAATGTTGGCAATACTACACGCACTTAAGAAATGGTGACCTTACCCAATGGGAAGACACTTCAAGGTAAAAATGGATCATGATAGTCTTAAATACATTTTAGAACAAATATTATCTTTAGAAGAACATAAAAAATGGGTCACAAATAAGTTGGGTTATGACTTTGACATCATCTACAGAAAAGGGAAGAAATTTTTTGTTGCAGATGTACTCTCAAGAAAGGATGAGGATGTGGAAGCATTGTTTTGTGCTATTTCAAATATCAAACCAGATTGGGTAAAAGAAGTAAGGGATGAATGGAAGAAGGACAAAGAAGTGTGGCCACTCACTCAAAAGCTGCAGAATATCCTTGTTCAAACAATATTGTCAGAACTTGATGAGGAATCAAAAATCATATTAGAACCTCGAGCAGTCACAGAAATAAGAACCCGACAGCTACAAAATCAATCAATTTTAGAGTATCTCATCAAGTGGAATAACTTATGTGTTGAATATTTCACATGGAAGGATAAAATTTTTATATAGAAGCATCAGGAAGTACTCAAGCGTTGAGGACAACACTTTTTAAAGGAGAGGGGCATGTTAGGCCCCTATACTATTAGTGTAACCCCTTATTTTTATGAGTACAACCCCCTTATTATATTTTTCTACCCATGTAGTCCCCATAGAAGCCCCCTGTTGTTATTAGTGTGCCCCATAGAATCCTACTATTGTTATTATTGTGCCCTTATATTATTATTGTTATGTCGGATTTGATTATATTATGACCCCTTAGACTCCTATATATAGAAAGGAGGTCTTGTGATTTGTATCATCCAAGAATTGTTCATTGTTCTTTTCTATCTTTTTGTGAGCTAGTTTCATAACAAACCCCTCTACTACTTTACATTAATTCAAATGAAAATAGAAATAATTACAATGTCTCGCTTCAACTCTAAAGCACACCATGCACTAAAATCCTATTCTCCTACCTCCTGACTTGATCTAGCCAACACTTAGGCAATTCAAGCCTGAATCAACATCCTATTTCCTTTCACAATTATGGAGGATTTAAGCTCCTAAAATATAGCAAAATTCCCTATTTCCTAGCACAAATCCTGAAATAATTGATCACCTACTTAGTGAAAAGGCATTGTACTCTCAACAATAGACAAATATAAATATAAACATTCCTTTTCCTCCACATAAACTACAAAATTCAAATTCCATAAATGATTGTGTCTATTTTTAGCTAATTGACTAGTTGAATGAGAGATCATTGAGCTAACAACAATTCTACTACTCAATTGACCTTCAGCCAGGCTCAATTAAAGACTTGAGCTCAATTAAAGACTTGAGCTCAATTAACTCAATTCAAATAACAGTAACTCAACTAGATTTCTAAATATTACCAATCAATATATTCACAACTTTACTTCTAGCCTACAAACTTGAATTTACTAAGAAAACTAGTAGACAAGGCCATGTCACGCAAGTTAACTACAATCCAAGTCATCCTCCTAGTGTGGAAAATCGAATTACTTAATTTGAATAAGGCACAAGTCAAAATTGAGTATTTTTCACTCACCCAACAGGAATCAGGTAGTTATTAGCTCATTTATGAACTCTACTTCCCACTTCCAAAGACAACATAATGACTTTTAGGGAAGTTATGGACCATTTCATATCCTTAATTCATAATTAATCTAGTTATTCAGATTGGATTCCTAGGACTTAATGAATGTTTAATTAATAACCAAGATTAACTTGCATCCTTTATCTCTTTCAGCCAGATGTAGCTTATGTACTAATTTTTACAATTTTTATTTTTATTAACAACATAATAAACACAAGATTTACATTCAGCCTTTATAAGTTTATCACACTCATAAAATCTTTCCAAATAAGTCTATTTAAAGTTAGGAAACCATCACACTTAAATAAATATACAAATTTGCAACAAAATCTTCAAGTAAAGGGATATCACATCCTCCTCCGCTTGAATTTGATATCATCCCAATGTTTGCCCATAACTTCTAGAATCCATTCCAACATTTTATTTTAAATTCGAGATTCATATGCTTGTTCAAAAACATCCCCCAACTCCCATGTTACCTCTTTTGTGTTGAAATGATTCCTTTGAACTTTCACTTGCACTATATATCTATTCGAAAGCATGATTAACCTTAGGTCTAAAATATGTTGAGGTTCTTCGAGGAACTCTCCTCCATTTCTACCTGTACAACGTTCCAATCAATTTTATGAGTTGAGTGATATACATATTTCTTCAAAAAAGAATACATGAAATACGTTATCAATTTTTATATTTTTTATAAGAGAAAGATGATAAGAAATTGGTCCAATTCTAGCTATAAAACCTAAAAATGTCAATAATATCTAGGTGATAACTTGGCATACTTTCCAAGTTTGAGAGTGATTTTGTTTGGTTTCTGATGCAGGGTAGGCCTGCATAGAACCAGGATCTCCAGCGCTGTACTTTCCCCAAGAATAGAATCCAACCGACCCACCTGTTCCAATCTCTTCTCCAGGTGGCGAACTCTGCCCAGGAATAATCCCCCACGCTGTAAGATAGTAAGAGAGTGCTTGGTTTGGTGTCGCTATTCTCCATAGGAACTACAACAAGCCACAATGATTGATTTATTTGATATATATATATATAAATGCCCAGAAGTAGTGGTATCAACTATCCATTTCCAACAAGGAGGAAAGAGGCTCAGTTCTGCAAACACCAGTCCATCCTCCCTTCACGCATACCGGCGGCCTCAACTAACCAAAGAATCTAGCGCTCTCAATGCAAAAATGCATCCTCTAGCAAGGGGCTTTCGCACAGCCCACAACAGTATATACAGGCCTCGATCACAATATTTCGACCTTCACAATGATAAAATATGCATCACGTTCAACACACGTCCACTGGTCAATTAGCAGTCAAACCACCATTATCTCGTGGCCCAATAGAGTCCATTCATCAGCTAACACGTTCTTTACGTTGTGTTTTCAAATCGCCCCGTCATCAGTAAGTAAAGAACAGCTCTATCGACGGACAGCAAGGAAAACCATAAGGTAAAGAATGCAACGCTCCTTTCTATGCCTGCAAACTCAGTAATCGGCTAGCAACAAGGTAATAGACACACATGGCACTCTGAGGCCAAGACTCTGCCGTCAATATATGATATGAACTCTAACCTTAGTTGGTAAGGACGTTATCAGTTAATTTCAAGTCTGCCACTGTTTATATATAGCAATGAAATCACAGGTCGACAGCGTAACAACGAAAAAGAAACACTATAAATTGTTTAACACACAGTAAATATATTTAACTGCTCGCTTGCCAAGGTATTAATATGCAGATCATTATGGAACATGCGATCGATTGGAAATTTAACTAGATCTCTAAACATAACATCTATTCTTCAGAAATAGATTCAGAAATTCATAAACCCCATTCTTTCCCGTCAACACTACAATATTGATATTAACAATACCAGTTCCTTCAATTCGGTGCAGAAATACAACCAATTATAGTATCGATTGTTTAAATGGATTTCCCATTTTGTTTCATTTAATGGAATTAACAATGATCTCACTACCAGATTATAAAAATGGGCATTATTCATTTAAACCCAATTACAGAGGATATATTCTACTCCAGAAATCAAATTGCACAATTCTGAAACCACTTTTTATATTAACAATGAAAGCACTTACAGACTTTGTTTTTGCCGGATGTGTGACAGTGATGGCCTTACAATTGCCAAAGGCTTACAAGCCTTTGCTGCCCAAGATTTTCTCCTTTCTATTCTACCACACTCTCTCACACTCTGTCCTTTTCAATGTCTTTGAGGATTCATTATTTATAAAACTTAGCATGATTAAAAAATCCTAAAATCACTCAACTAAAACTCTAACTCTACATGCAATGCATACAAAGGTCTATTGATGCTTTATTCCATCTTTTCCTGTTTTAAGAACAAGAAAAGCCTCCTTATCCATGATGATCCATATTCATTGCTTTATGCCTAAAAGCACTCCCTATTTCCTATTTTCTTATTTATTTACTTTTGAAACATCTAATTAATTACACTGACTTGTAACTTAGGAAAATAATTCTAGAATGCTTGACCCCCTATGACTGTTATTTACAATAATTTCTCTTGGGCTAAATGCTCCCGCATCAGTTTCACTTTTAAGTAAACATGATCACCAAAATTGAATTATTTGTGAACTCTTTTCAAGTATGCATAAATCTTATGTCGATATTGAGTTGTTTATAAATTATACTTAACATGTTTAACCACTTTTTCCATTTCTTTGAGTATATACATTCCCAACACTAACTGATTTTCAAGATGGTCCCATCTTAGAGGCACTTTGCATCTTCTTCCATGTAATATCTCAAAGGGGCTCATCTTCAAATAAATTTGATATCCATTATTATAGGAAAACTAAACTAAGTCGAGATAGTCGTATCACTTAGTTTGCCTATCCATAACATACATTCTTAACATATCTTATAAGCTTTGATTGATTCTTTTGTATTTGACCATCAGTTTGAGGATGATAGTGTGGCCTAAAATTTAAATTTATTAGCTTAAGGATGATAGAGTGGCCTAAAATTTAAATTTATTTTCATACCTTCAAATAGACCCTTCCAAAATTTATAAGTGAGCTTGGAATCACAATATGAAATAAAAGTTTTTGGCATACCATGCACCCTAAAGATATACTTCCTGAATATTTATACTATGTTAATGGCTTTAAGGGTTGATTTTATAGGAGTAAAGTGTGTTGCTTTAATGATTTTATTTACCACTACCATAATAGCATCATGTTGCCTCCTAGTTTTTGGTAAGCCAGTGACGAAGTCCATTGATATTATTTCCCATTTCCATTCTCGAATGGGTAAGGGTTGTAACAACCTAGTTGGATGTTGATGGGATGCCTTCACCTATTGACATTCCAAGCATTTATCTATGCGTTTAGCATCTTTTGTTTTCAAGTTAGGCCAATAAAATTGTTTCCTCAATGCAGCTATTAAATTTTGATAACGAGGATGCCTAGCTATTGGTTTTGTTATATAACTCATCTAATACAAACATTTTTAGATTTGGATCATTAGTGTTAGCACCTAAATCTGCCTTAGGCTAAAAGAAGGCAAAATTCAGGGTAACCACAAACCACGCTCAGTCAGGTAGCTAGCCCTACCAGAACATGAGAGGGCTCTCTCCGAGTCACACTCAGTGAATAAGTGAATGAAAACGCCTGAGATGACTTACAGTGAACTAATTGTCTTAGGCTATTAAGTGAAAATGAAAATAAGAATTGATTTTCATGAATGACTATGTTTCTGGTATGTTATGGGACCACTGGACGTCAATGAACAAAGAACTTAATACAAAGGCACGGATTATTTCGTGGGGCAAGGTAGGTGGAAAAACTAGCAATTTAGTTTTAAGATAGTGCGGAATGGAGTGATTGATTTAAGAGGGTGAAAAGGGCATGGAAAATATGAATCCTTTTCAACAGAATAATGAACACTGAACATGAAATTTTCCCACAGGCGGAGCAATAAAATTGAATTCTAGCTTAGCTAACTTAGAAAATTTCAATGGAAATGAATATGAAATGAGCTATGAAACATATAAAGGTACATATGAAACATAAGAGACACATTTTCTACACTCACAACCACATGAATCTCATGAAATAGAGCCACTACCTTTCATTAGTGCTTTGTAAAAAATATACAATGTAGAAACAGAGTTTCTTTCCCACAGTCTCCGAGAAGTTACAAGCCAACCAACCCTTTGTCAATAGTTTGCATACAATATATAGAATGTGCCATGAAGAGATAGAATTCTCAAGGGTTGGGGAGTTACTCGAATCATCACAAAATTAAGGCAGAGAGCCAAACATCAGCTACAGGTGCAACGCCACAAACATGACAAATGGCTTGGGTGGCCCTTTGCCTTCCTTTGCCACTTGGATAACTCACCATCTGGAGTGAAAATACTTATAAAACTGCCTTAGGTACCGAAAAACTGAAGTACATATGAGTGGGCCCACCTACAAAAAGTTGGGAAGTGAAATTTCGCGAAATAAAGGCATTCTGGCACTTTTTCCTATATGTGCCGCGCCCTTTTCCTATATGTGTCATGCCACTTTGAGGCCAGTTTTGAGGCACTTGGTGGAGTCCAAAATGTGCGCAAGTGTGCTCGTTCAAAAACCTTTCCTGTTTACTTTCCAAACCAAGTGGAATTTTTGAATTTGGAGCTCATTTTTCCCTCCAAATATTCATTCTCCTAAGACTTCTTCCTGTGTGTCAAAATAGGGGTGGTGAAGCTATTTTTGAGTGTATTTTTCCCTTTTGGTGGCCAATATCTTCTCCAAATTTCTTTCTCCCAGTGCCAGTAATCGATATTTTTCATGCCAAATCCAAAAACGCAAACCATTTCTCATTTGGAGCTCTCAATCTTACGCGTCGCACTGGTGACGCGACACATATAGAGAAAAAACCTGTTTTTGTGCCAAAAATTTGTCATGTGACCAAAATTTCCCCAAATTTCTTGAAATTTGGGTTGGAGGTCCTCTATGAAGTGCTATATTGTGCGAAGGAAGCTTCAGCAAAGATTCGAAGCCAATCTTGCTCTTTTGCCTCTTTTGCCTCTTTTGTTGCTTTGCTCAGTTTGCCTTTAAATTCCTTATTCATGCCTTGCAAACATGATTGCGTGCTCAATAATGGTTTTTCATGTGCCTGAGCATGTACTTCTCCTATTTCACTTTCACCAATCATTGTGTGTCTCCATCTCATACTCTGATGAATGTTGTGAAGCCATGACTACTATGTATACTGTACGTAGGCTGCCCTTTGATGATGGTGTGAGGTTGGGCGCCTTTGTAATGTCTATTACCAAGGGGAACAATGAAATAGGGATTGTTAGGAATGGAGTGATGAAATGGGGATAGGGTTTATAGGGAGAATTTTTTTATGGATATGGGAGGAGTTTGGGTATTTTGATGGGGTAGGGTTTGGGGTTTCTATTGAGCAATAGGAGGAGGGGGAAGGGAATATGAGTTTGGGAGTGTTAGGGCAGTGGTAATAGGAGAAATGACATGGGGGAATAAAAAACAGGGGTAGGGTAGGAAAAATCAACCCTTGGCAATAATGACACTATTACACAACCCTGGAAAATGGTATTTTCGTTGGTGTCTTCTTGTGTTTGCTTTATGAAATGTTTTATTCATTCAGTCACCGGCAATAACCCACCATATCTTTATCAAATTTGATGCACAAGTGATTTTGAGAGCCTACCTTGCAATTAGAGGGGCTTCACAAAATATTTGAGGGGTTTTTGGCACGTTCTGAGCGTTTTGTCTCTGTGCGCCACGTCCCTGTCTGTGTGCACCGCGCTCCTAGTTATATGCGCCGCGCTCCTCCTCCTGTGCATTGCGCTTTTTCCGGAAGACTTTTGGAGGTCTTCCCGGTGTCAAAATTGGGAGTAGGATAGCGCGTTGGAAAGGTATTTGAGCATACTTTCCAAACCAACTAGAATTTGTCAATTTTAAATTTATTGGCCATGTCAAAAACAAAATCTCCCAAGACTGGTCAAAATGTGCCAAATGAGGCTGCCTCAAGGGAGAGTGCCGTTGCAGTCAACTTTTGAATGCCTTCGGAAACCCCAAATTGAGCTCATGATAGCTCATTGGAAAGATATTTGTCTCGAGTTATCATTGGGATCATCAAGAAAGTCATTTGGTGAACGCAACTAGGAGAAAACTTGATTTTCCCAAGGTCACTCCAGAGGTGCATCAATTCTCCCGAGGCAATTGTATTTTTGACATTTCTTCAAAACCATGACACCTGTCTAACAAGTGAAGGAATTGTTTCTTCCTTGGTGTGTTTTGGACAAAAAACTCTCTCAGGTTTTCCAAATTCATCTTTCCTTGCTCAGAAACATCATTTGAGTGAAATCTATTCCGATGTGTGGGACAAGGGATTTGTCGAAATGAAGCGAAATGAAGGGGATAAGTGGCTTCTAAATTCTTGGGAAAATTCTTGGAAGTAGGGAGGGATGTCAGGAAGTAGGGGAAAGTGGAATCTCAGAAATTGAGTGATGGGAAGGGGTCCAAGAAGGAAAACGACAGGCCCAAGCTAGAAAATTGCCAAGTTGTAGCAAGAAACTAGGGTTTATGCGAAAATGAGGAATTTGGGGGATCTCAGTGATGGGAAGTGTTTGATAAGGTACTTTAAGGATAGGGGAAGGTGTATGAAAATTAGGATACAAGTTTTTCCGATGATTTGAGCTTCCAAGAGAAATTGCTTTCAAAACCCTAGGAGAGAGAAATGACCTTACCTAGGCGCAACCGAAGCATGAACAAGGTGTAAAATGACCAAGTGGAACTTGACATGATGATGAAAACCCTCTGAATGATGGTAGAATCAGCTGAATAGTGACATAGACTGGCATTTGGACAACTTTGAAAGGAGTGAAAGCAAACCCTAGACCTAATGCCTAGTGACCATATTTTACTTGAAGACTCACTGAAATGATAACATTTGACCTTGACACCTTAAAATCACTTATGTTAGAGCATGTTTGATCACTGGAGGAAGGCTTAAAAGACTATCACTAACAATTAGGAAAGTAAATTATGTCTCTATACATTAGAAACCCTTGATTTTTTATTGAAAATCAACTTCTTCTTCAGCTAATAGTTCAAGTTTCTAAAATTTCTCTTTAATTTTCATGTATCCTTGATCAGAATCTGCAGCTGATTTGATCTTTTTTATCAAATTTGTTCCCCAACTAATTGTAGAAATGGCACAAAATTTATTTAATTTTATGCTCAAGGAACCAACAAATTTTTTTTCTTTCGCTTTAATGTGTACAATTTCAAAATCATACTTAGTAAGGAATTCCAACCATATTTCTTGCCTAACATTCACATTTTCTAGGGAAAATATGTATTTGAGAATAATATTTTCTATTTTTAGCTAAAATTGCCTTCCTATGAGATAATCTCAATGTATTTTTAGATAGTGAATGATAGATGATAGTTCTAAGTCAAGTGTGCCATAGTTATTCTCATTTTCTTTTAACTTTCTGGATTTGTAGTTAATTAGATGAACTTATTACATTAAAAAAACCTCCCAAGCCTTCCTTCCCGACATCTGTTAATACTACAAAACCTTTATAATGGTCACCTAGTTTTAGATTGCAACAATAGTTGATGACCTCTTTGAGTTTTCAAAGCTATCTCAACACTTCCAAATCCATTCAAAATTTTTCCAGTTATTTTGCAAAGAAGTAATTGGATGTGCTAGTTTAGAAAATACTTTTATAAATCTTATGTAATAACCTATAATTCCCTTAGAGGATACACTATTAGATACATCTTTAGGTACTAACCATTGAGTAATAGCTCTTATATTTTCTAGATTCACAATAATCCCTTCCTCAAATACCACATGTCCCACGTATTGAATTTGTTTATGGTAAAATGTGTATTTTCTAAACTTAACATCCAACTCATTTTCCCTAAGTGTTTGAAGAGAAACCTTCAAATGTTGATCATGTTCTTCTTTACTCTTTGAGCAAGCTAAAATATCATATATGAATATATTGACAAATTTGTCTATAAAATGGCTAAGCACACTATTCACCAAGCACATGAAAGTGACCCATGCATTATTGAGTCAAAATGGGAGTACCACGAACTCATAATGTCTATATCTTGTTTTGAATGTTATTTTGTGACGATCCTCATCGTTAATCCTAATTTGATGGTTTCTAGATCATAAATCAATTTTTGAGAAAATTGAAGATCCTTTGAATTGATGAAACAAGTCACCAATTTAGGGCAAAGAGTACTTGCCTTTGATGATAATTTTATTAAGTTGTTTTTAATCTATACAAAGCTTAAGATTATCATTTTTATTCTTAATGAATATGACTAGTGCACAACAAGGTGAGTCACTAGGTGTTATATACTTCTTATCATGTAGTTCTTACAACTAAATCTTTAATCCAATTAACTTAATAATTGTTATTTTATATGGGGCTTTTGATACCGAAACAACTCAAGGAATGAAATCAATCGTGAATCTATATCACTTGGTGGAGGAAGTCTTGGTATATCGTTAGAGAAGGCATATTTATATTGCTCCAATATACGGTAGTCCTTTAGAGATGGTTTCTGACTATTACGAAAAAATATCTTCAATCTAGATTGCAAACATTTGGAAGCCTTTACGAGAAAATTTATTTAGTTGTAAGGTAAGAATTTCCCTACCAAAATATCTCTTGGAACTCCTTTTACTATAAAAGCTTCCCCTTCATCATTAATGCAAGAAAAATACTTTTTAGGAATTTTAAAACCACTATGTGTGGTTCCTACCAATAAATACCAAAAGAATATCATATGACCCCAAAGGTTAAATGTTTATATTCAAGTGAGTGTTCCTTCTATTCATATTAAATAAAAAATATTTTCTATTTGTATAAGTTTCCTTTTATCTCTTGTGGCCAATTGTGCTAACAAGAGCTTACTTTACTTTACCTTTCTGAGTCCAAATATTTCAATTGTAGCAAGGGAAATTTAACTTAAAGTAGAACCAAGTTCAATTAGTACTACAATAATTTTCTTAAACTTATTACCTTAGATTTCCACCATAGTAGAGTGATGATCCCCTTGTCTCCCATCTAGACCTGCACTAGTCCTTTGGATATTGCAAGAAATATCACCAACTGTAGAAACTTCTTGCACATTATTTACTATCATTTTTTTAGAGGGTTTTGTGGACAATATCTCCACAAATGGTTCTCATTGCAACCCCAACATTTAATTGGTTGTCTCACTGATTCACAAAAAATTATGTTTCCTACTCCTACTTCTTGTCCATTCTTTTATCCAAATTTCCTTTGCTAATTTACACTTCTATTGTAGTTTCCCATTTATTGGAAATATGTTGTGATTGATGGCAAAGGAAAAGAAAATACAATGGAAAATATTAGAAAAGACAATTGAATTGATAAATATGTTGTCATTGATGGAAAAGGAAAACATTGTTGGTAAAGTCAAAGGCCACAGTAAATATTTTTGGAGGAGGCAAGAAAATGGCAACTCCAAATGCATTGGTAAATATGTTATCATTATTAGCAAAGGAAAAGGCAAAGGTAATTGTAAAGGTGGAAGAGCATGGAAAATGATTAATCACAAGAATATTATCATGGTGGAAATGATGGTATAGAGAATTCGGAGCCCATTTTTGAGTATAATATCATTGCATAAGTAGGTAAATCCTAAAAATATTGAAAGATCTCACAAAAATAGTTCTAGTGATATGTGGAAGTATGAGAATGGCCTCCTGGATCGAATGTTACATCCAGTCAAAGTTGGTGACCTGAAGTCAAAGTTAGTAAAGTTAAAATGTTATTGTAGGAGCCTTGGTGCATATCCAAAGTTGGCAAAAGTGCCAAACTCAGTGGTAAATCTAAGTGGAGAAGAAAAACATAGGACTTGGTAGACATGGCTGACAACATAGTAGTGGGAAGCACTTCTACGAACGCAAGAGGATCCCGCCTGACAACCTAACCTAACAGAGTTACCCTGACGGTATGGTGAAGATGTATCATATTAGCACCGGGATGAATGGAGTGGGATGATGGCAGGTGATGAGGCCATTCTGACGCACATACCTTGATGGGTGAACCCCAAAGGATTACAAAGGATGCAATAAACGAAAGTCTCGAGCGATGGATGGTAGGACACACCGATGAAACATCGTCCAATGGGAAGCAACCCAACGGCCCTCAGTTTGATAAATCGGTCCGCTAAGGGCTACCCCAAAGGTCTAACAATGAGGGTGTGAAGCGAAGCACTATCCTGATGGAAAAAAAAGGAAATGGCTTGAACCGAGTTCACTTTTCTAAAAATATTCGCAATTGAAATTGGTGCCAAAATGAAGGTTGTAGGGCCCTTTCTCTCTCCTCGAGCAGGAAATGTGGTGACACGCGATCGTCACCAACATCGAAGGATAATGACCTTCAAACAAAGAAATTAGAGCATGACACATCACACTCATATTTGGAATTTTCGGGCACCCGAAAGGGGCATTTCTTGGTGACACATGTCACTAATCATTGTTTGACACATGGTACAACTGACGGCAGAATGGCATCACCCTGCTTGATGGATCCCAGCTAGATGATAATAGTGCACAAAAGGGATGCACTCAACAAGAGGTGTCGGGATCATGAGGCAACTAACTCATCATGAAGAGTTTTTCTTTAAGTACTATTGTTGCAATGGGAGGACCCCACCTCGATATCTTATCCCAGAGGATAAACCCTGAGGGTTTTGTTAATAGAGCAGAAATGCAATGCCTCGAGACGTGGGGGATGAGACATGTTGCACAGTTTAAAGAATGGTTGGGATAAGTGTAGGTCTTAACCCCGTCCAGAAATTACCTGCGTACGAATTCTAAATCACAGGAAAAATAAAAATGCGAGAGCATAACACATAAAACACATATACATAGAGATTTCCCACTGGATCTCAAAACCGAGACTACCAGCTTTATTTTTTCATTATATTCCTTTCA
>APFE031648945.1:349922-383996 GCA_000404065.3 Pinus taeda | reverse complement strand
AGTGGGCTTCTATGGGGCACAATAGTAACAATATGGGGACTACATGGGTACAAAAATATAATAATGGGGTTGTACTAATAACAATAAGGGGTTACACTAGTAGTATAGGGGCCTAACAACCACTTCCAAGGTATAACCCAGGAGAACAATTTAGATAGAGAGCAATTCATTAGGGAGGTAACTAGCAATATAATGAAACTGGTGTCTATAGAGGAAAGTTTTAACCTTAATCGACTAGTAATAGAAGTGGAGCTTAGTGAAGTCCTCAAAGAAATGCAGAATGGTAAAGCACAAGGGGCGGATTGTTTTAATGTGGACTTTTTCAAAGCATGCTGGAATATTGTTAAGCATGAAATCTTCAATGTTGTGGAGGACTCCATGTTAAACAAAAACATTATGAAAGTGCTCAATACATCCTTCATCGCCCTGATCCCCAAACAAAACATTTCTCATACACCAAATAAATATAGACCCATAGCCCTATGCAATGTAATCTATAAGATTATATCCAAGGTCGTGGCTAACAGACTCAAACCTTTGCTTCTGATTCTTGTTTTAGTGGAACAATCGGGTTATGTGGAAGGTAGACAAATTCTTAATAACATCATTGAAGTTCAAGAGGTGGTGCACTCATTAACTAGCAAGAGGTAGGTTGGCATGATCATGCAATTAGATATTACCAAAACTTATGACAAGGTAAACTGGGCCTACATCAAGAAAATGTCGATTGCGTTTGGATTTGATCACAATTGGGTCAAATGGTTGATGTCACTGGTGTCCCCCTCCAGCTTTTCTATATTAGTTAATGGCTCTCCCTCTGAGATTCTAAGTCCTTCAAAAGGCCTCAAATAGGGAGACCCACTCTCTCCCTTTATTTTTATCATCATGATGGAAGCTCTGGGTAATGTAATAAAGTAGGTGAAAGCAACCAGAAAGATTAAAGGTCTGCAACTAACTAAAAATGGTCAAGCCCTGACTCACTGATAATTTTTATATGATACCACATTATAGGGAATCCCCACAGTCAAAGAAGCTACAACCTACAAAAAAATTCTCAATCTCTTTGCCTTCGCTTCAGGTATCGATGTCAATCTCTCTAAATCAAAAATCTTTTTCTTCAATACCAATATTGCTATTCAGAAAAATATCTCCAAAATTCTTGGCTTTCAAAGGGATTCCCTTCCTTCAAAATATTTGGGAGTTCCTCTCATGGCTTAACCAATGCTCAAAAGTATTTGGGAACCTTTGATCAATATGTTGTAAGATAAAGTCAGTAAATGGACCATTAGATCTTTAAATCTAGTAAGCAGGTTAGTACTTACTAAAGTTGTTCTGCAAGCTATCCCTAATTTTACGTTATCTGCCCTCCCAGCTCCAAAAGGAGTCCTTGAGAAATTCAGAAATATTCAAAGAAAATTCCTCTGAGGCAAGGAGGAGACTAGGAAGAATTGGGCCTTAGTGTCTTGGGAAAAAAAATTTAAGCCCAAGAACCATGGAGGGCTAGGTTTAGATGATCAGGAGATACTCAGCAAATTTCTAGGGGCCAAACTTTGGTAGCATTGGGTTCAACATCCAGTGACTGAATGGGCAAATATCTGGAAAGAAAAATATGCTAGCTCCTGGAAAAACAGTGATATAATAAAAATTTTAGGTAATATAAAGGGCTCATATATCTAGAACAAAGCCCAGGAGAATAGAAGACTAGTAGAAGAAAATATCTTTTGGGAAATCAGAGAAGGAAATATTATTCTTTTTTGGGAAGACAAGTGGCAACAGGAATCAATTCTTTTAAAAGAAGACTTCATGGATCTTAAGCAGGAGTCAGATTCCCAAGGATTAATTAAGGTAAAGGATTTCTGGAATCATTCTCACCATATGTAAAGGTGGAGAATCTGGAGAAACATTGATTGTAGAGATAACAATCTCCTGGAAGCAAAAGCATAGGAGCTCAGGAAAATAGTGGAGCAAAGGAAGATCTTAGTTGCTGAGGGACAAGATCAACTAAGATGGGGCAACAACAAAAAGGGCACCTTTAATCTTAAGGAAGCAAAAGGCATTCTCCTTGAGCTAGATCCCCAAGTTCTGAACAAAATCTAGAAAAACCTTTGGAGGCACCAAGGGTGGATGAAAATGAAACTCTCCATGTGGTTGGTATGTCACAACAAAGTACTGACTTGGGACAACATTAGGAAGAGGGGTGTTTAGGGGCCTTCAGGATGCTAGCTCTATGAGGCTCAAGAAGATACTATGGAATATTTACTCAACAACTACATTTTCACTTCCTAGTTATGGGACACTTTTGCTAAAATCTTTCAACAATTTGATAGAGACAAAGGGAGCATTATTAATACCCTTAACAATTGGAGAAGAAATTTTTCAGATTGTGAAGTTCTCAGCTCATCATGGGCTCTCACTCCAAGCTTCATTATATGGAACGTTTGGAAGGAGAGGAACAAAAGAATATTTAAGGATGAAAGGAAGGCCCCACACAGTCTGTTAGAAATAATCCTAAAATAGCTCAAGGAGACTGTGGGAAAAATGATTCGCAACTACCCTAAAAAACCTCCCTCAAATTTAGAATTAAAAATTCTCAGGCAACTAGGGATGCAGAGGCTCACTCCCCTAGGCCAAGACAAGAAGGTTATTTCTAGGAATACGGAGAAGGAATTCTAGCATCCTCCTCTAGAAGGGTATATAAAATACAAAATTGATGGGGCTTCAAAAGGGAACCCAGGAATAGCTGGGTATGGAGGTGTCCTTAGAAATGCAGAGGGAAGTATTATATCCATCTTCCATTGCCACCTAGGTAAAACCACCAAAAACATGGCTGAACTAATGGCCATCGAGCAATGCTTAGAATTTTTGTGTCAAGAATACTATTTCAATGTCATGATAGAGGAGGATTCTGAGTTAATCATCAACTCAGTGCAAAAAATAAATAATGGAATTGCGCTAGAGAAAGTCTCTAAACATTGGAAATTAATTTGGGTCTTCCAAAGAATTCAAAGCCATCTTCAAGGCCTTCACACTATCAATTTCCAACATGTTCGCAGAAAGGCCAATAAGCTGGCAGATCTTCTAGCCAACCAAAGGGTCAGCTGCATAAAGGATAAGGTGTTGATGAAGTGGAAAGAGTTGTGTCCGGGCACAATGAAAGCCCTATGTTGTGAGCAAGCAGAAGAAGATAGGGAAGTGTTTAGACACAAAGCCATGGAGGCCAACTAGAATTGATTTTCCCATGAATGTGTGATCAAGTTCTAGTTAACTGTGCTTTGGCGGGAAGAAGCCCACATCAGGACACCAATACTCCAACGGTTAGCGAGATGAAGATCTCTGTTCATCGGTGGCAACGAATAGATTCCCACAAATCCTTGTTCGATGGAAAGCCACAAATATTTACAAGGTTCCACGTTTAGGAGAGGGAGATTAATAGGCGCAAGAAGAACCTTCTTTGTTCGGCAACCGAAATTTTCAGAAATCGGGGTCCCGGCATGTAAATCCACCTCCCAGGTGATTTTCGGCTCATCGCACTACTTTCAAGTGGAAAACGGTTTTGGAGATTTCACAGTGATTCCATTCAAGCTATGACACGTGGTAGGGTGGGGTCCCGAAAACCACCCTTATTTGCACACTAAAGCCACACCATCTTATCCGATGCAATATCATTCTCATCCGTAGGATTTAGTCATAGAGGATCAACGATTGGGCTTGATCGTGCAACTTGATGGGGTAGAATGACAAATATTCAACCTTTTTGGCCTGAGCGATATCCTCCTCAGTCGTAGATCTTGATGATTTTTTTGGACGCCTCAGATGGCTAGGGCTTTTCTAGGAGTGGGGCAGCGGGAAAGTTCATGGGATTTCAGGGGGCCTAGCTTTACTTTTGTTGGTTGTTTCTTGGGTTCGAGTCTTTTGCTGTAAGACTAGGAGGTTTAGCACTTGGTGGCTTGGGGCTTTCATTCCTTTTTGTTTCCTTGGCATTGGGTAGAGTTTGTAAAAATTGTACACTCTTTTTCGGCTTAATGCAATAGAAGGATCCAGACTTAAAAAAAAGGGATAGTTGTTAGAGAAAACATGTGCATCTTGATATCTCAATTTAATCTAGGAATTTCTTGAAGAATAAGGACTCATAGCCCAAATAATGCACATATATTTCATCCATATACTAGATATTGTCGATAATCTAGGTAGTAATTTAAAATGAATTAAGTTACCAAATTGAGTGAATGAAAAGGGTGTCAGTTATTGAATTTGGAGACTTTTCCCATCATTAAGGAGTTTCAGGATATGTTTCCAAAGTAAAGTTTTGGCTTCCCTCCCTGAAGAGATATATATTTCTCTTTTGATCTAGTACCAGTTGTAGTGTCATTGTCTAGAGACCCCTATAGGATGAGTGTACCTGAGTTATTATATTTGAAGGTGAAGTTACTGGAACAACTAGATAAATACTATATTAGACCCAACGTACCATTGTTGGGGCTCTTGCATTATTTCTTTAGAAGAAGGATGATGAATTTATAATATGCATCGATTATGAACAATTAAATATGTTAACCATTAAAAACAAATACCCCTTCCCTCGTATTGATGATCTGTTCAATCAAGTGAGGGTGGAAACCATATTTTAAAAAAATGATTTAAGGATCAGATATAACCACCTAACTATACAAGATGAAGATATTCATAAGATAACTTTTCAGACTAGATATGGCCACTATGAATTTGTAGTGTTATCATTTGGTATTACTAATGCACAAGCAACCTTTAAGTGCTTAATGAAAAATGTACTTAATAAGTGCCTCAATAAATTTTTGTTCGTATTTATAGAACACATTTTAGTGTACTCTAAGAATAAAGAATAACACAAGGAACATCTGAAATTAGTGCTTGGAATTTTAAGAGAACATTAGCTATAGGCTAAAGTTAGCAAATTTGTGTTTTTTAAGGACATAATACAATATGTGTGCCACATTATTTCAAAGGAGGGACTATTTCAAAGGAGGGACTGCATGTTGATCTTGAGAACGTCAGGGTGATCTCAAATTTGTCCATACCTAAGGATGTGTCAGATGTCCGTTCATTTAGTGGAATAATTAGATATTAATGATGATTTATAAAAGGATTCTCTAAACTAGCCTAACATATTACATTCTTAGAGAAGAAAGGAACAAAGCTTGAGTGGACAACCAAATGTCAGGACAACTTTGAAAAACAGAAACCCTTACCTACATTCATGCCTATTTTGGAAATTGTAGAACCATTAAAGGATTTATTATTTGCATAGATGCTTGCTTATAAGGGTGAGAGGGAGTTTTCATGCACGAAAATTAAGTGGTGGTTTATGAGTCTAGGAAGGTGAAAGCACATGAAAAGAATTATATTGTTTATGATCTAGAGATGGTTGCTATAACACATTCTCTAAAGGTGTGGAGACACTACCTATTAAGAAAAAGAAATTGTGCTGGTTGTCGATCATATTAGCTTGAAATTCTTTTTCAGCCAACTAGATCTTAACATTAGACATGCGAGGTCACTCACTTTCCTTAGTAAATTCAAATTTGATTTCAAAGACATAAAGGGAAATAAAATAAAATAGAAGACACCTTAAACAGACATGGACATGCTCTAATGGGGGTATTTTTTAGGAGTATTAGTACAAATTTTGTAGAGAATATTAAAAATTCAATACACAAAGATCACACATAGCTACAAATTCAACAGAAATTGCAGCAAACAAAGATTTCTAGATATGTTAAAATGTGTAAAAATTTCTAATGTACAAAAATAGATTGTATGTTCCTAATGTGAGTGCCCTAAAACAAATGACACTAAACAAATATCATAAGAAACCATAAGCAGACTAGCTTGGATATCAGAAGATGATAAAAAATTTGAGAAAACATTTTGTTTGGATAATCATGAAAAAAGAGGTGGTAGAATACATATGAAAGTGTCTCGAATGCCAACAATTAAAGGTGGAACACCAACACCCTGTTGGATTGTTGAACCCACTACCCATTCCTGAATGGAAATGAGAAGTAATTTCATTGGATTTTATTACGAGATTTCCAAAAATAAAACAACAACATGATTCCATTATGGTGGTGGTGGACACCTTCAGTAAAGCAACACATTTTATACCTATGCAGTCCACTTATGGAACAACACAGATTTCCAACATTTTCATGAAGGAGATTGTTAGGATATTCCAACACATAGGAAATAGTTACGTATAACTTGGGCTAGTGTAGATTTAGGTAAAGTGTATTTCTTTACTATGTACTTTTGAAAATTACAATCCAATGGTCACAATATGTAGAGATCCAATGGTTCATTCTCTCCTCGGTATTACCAACACTTGATCCATGGCTTAACACCTGATTGGTTTCTGATCTCTATTTAAAGATCATGGATGGTTATTTGTAGGGTAACTGTTCATGAGATAAGCTTATGTAAATTTTCATTTTTTTATTAATAAATTTCCTGAGGTGATCGCGTTGGCTCAGGCTATGGACTGTTTCCTTCTTTGAGGGTTTTAACCACGTTAGGGATACTAGTGTATTGATCTGTGATTTGTTTGTGAGCGGTGTCCTTTGGTGTTTTGTCTAAGCAACTTACCCTGTAAATTCCTACATGGTATCAGAGCTATTTGACGGCTGCATTCATTGGTGATCCAAATATGAAGCTGGTAGAACTGCATCTAACTATCGTTTCCTAGATATATTGTTTCTAACTATTTTAGGGATGAGAGGACCGCTCTATTGTGTTGGGAGCATCTGTTCCAGTTATGACCCCTTTCGTTTGACATGAAAAGGTTTCTGATAGCCCCTGCTATGTCATTTTTAAGATCTGGAGGTATACAATCTTTATTTGAAGTTTTTAGTTATTTTCTCTCTCTTTAATTCGGTTTATTCAACTCTCTATTTTTTTATTATCGAATCTTTACCTTTCATTTCTATGTATGCTCTTTTCCCCATGAATCTGTGCGATTGGGTAAATACAAAACATAAAGGAAGGATTTTTCTCATGCGTATGCTCTTTTACGCCGTGCCTTAGTGTGATATCGAAAGATTAGAAACATTGAGGAAAATATTTAGTTTCTGGATAAAGATAACTTCAAGGTGCAAGGTTTGTTTTTTTTGTATGTCTGTGTTGGGTTTTGTGGTTTTTGTTTTGCAGGAAAAAAGTGGTTTCTCAAGTAAGCACACACCCCAAAACTTTAGTGTAAAAAAAAAAATAACCTCCTCTTTTAGAAAAATTACGAAACTTTTAAAGTAGCTCACTTGGTCCAAAGTTAGTTTATGAGAATAGAGGTCGTGGGTTCAAGCCTTTCTTTTTGTTGAGTTAATTTTTCAAAAAGAACATGTAGCTTATGTTTTAAAGTTATTCTATGTCAAAGTGTTCTCACCCATTATCAAAAGCGAGTCACTTACAATTCTAAAGTCTCTTTATCTTTTATTTAAGTAACAATTTGGTGGGTAGCTCATAAAGTATAATTATAAAAGTGGCTTTCACTTATTTATAAAAGTAAGTGACATAATGTTTTTAAAAGTTAGCTAATTAGATTAAGTTTGGAAAGGGGGCAATTTTTTTTTTAAAGATGACATTATCATTCATTTCTGTACATTCAGGCACTTCATCAGTAGCCTCAACAACTTTTGTTCAAAAAGCCATAACATCTTCATCTCGAAGCTGTTTTGAGAGCCATTATTTTGAATCACCCTAATTTTTCGAGATCTTTCCATTGGAACGCTTAGTTTTAGCATCTACAGCTTTAGTTTCTATTAGAATGGAACGTCCATGCCATGTTATTCTTGATAGCACCAACTACTTCCAATGGTGGATGTACATTGTGGATTTACTTAGATGTAAAGGTCTTTACAAAATAGCCTCAGGCCAAGAAACCAAACCTCAAGATGAAGATAAGGCAGCCAAAGGGGAAAATAGGTAAGATTAAGCACGTGGGTAGATACACATGTCTATTTCTCCAGAACTTAGAATCCATATCACAGAACTTGATACTCCTAATGAAGCAATGAAATAACTCACTAAAGATTTTGGAATTAAAAATGAAATTAGAGCCCATCAACTTGAAAATGAGTTGCTTACTTTGGACCCCAATAATTTTTCTCCCATTGAAGATTTTTTGTCCAAGTTCAAGACCCTTAGACTTCTCTTGGAAGGTTTTAAGGTTAAGAAAGAAGTTGGTAGCCTTATCTATTCCATTGTTACTAAGCTGGGACTGACATACTCTGTGTTTGTTTCCACCTCCCACTCTACCAGAGAAGCCTTTATTTCTCAAGGACAAGACTACAAGTCCCCTTCTTTTGATGCCTTTTATGATTCTTTAATAAGAGAACAAGAAAAGCTCTTATATCTTGGTCTTCTTAATCTTTGAAACTATTCTAAGAAAGCTTCAGCTGCCCAAAAATAACCAAATTTAAAGAATCCTAAGAAGCAGTATCCTAAAAAGAATGGTCCTAAACAAAAGAAGGGTCCTCAAAAATTTCAGCCTCAAAATGAAAAAACATTTCCACAAAATGATAAGGCAAATCAAAACAAATGGAAGAAGATTGATAGCCACTTTTATAATCGTGATGGTCACATAGAATCCAAATGCTTTAAAAAAATGGCAACCTTGGAAGCAACAATGAAGAAGAATAACATCCATTTGGAGCACTCTCCAACTTCAACTTCAACTTCAGGAATAACATTTTCTGCATTTGGCTGTCAAGTATCTCGGTCTCCTTATGCACTAAATGTATCTTCTTCTTCTAATTCTCATGAGTGGCTCATTGATTTTGGAGATTCTTACCACATGGCCAAAAAGAAAGCCATGTTCTCTTCTTTACATGATTGTAGCACCAAAAATATATATCTTGGTGATGATAGATCTCTTATTGTTGTAGGGACTGGAATTGTTCATCTAAACAATGGTCAATTTAATGATGTAATATGTGTTCCAAGCTTATCCTACAACCTTCTATCTGTATATCAGATAACTCATTGAGGTGAAGGTAAAATCGTTGAATTTTCACCTCATGATGTTCTGATTAAGGACCTAAGAGATCCTAGATAGATTTTATCTACTAGCATTGCTGATGATTCTACAAGGTTGTATAAGTTTAACAACTTTGGGTCATCAAATCTTCCCCCAGTATTTTTTGCTCATAATTATGAAGTGAGCAAACTTTGGCATGAGCGATTTGGTCATTTAAACTATCTCTCCCTTCATAATCTATGTAAATAGAATATGGTGACAGTTCTTCCAATGGTATCTAGAAGAGATGGTGTATGTTCTGGATGTGTACTCAGAAAACATCATCGGGATAGTTTTGAAAAACGTATCTCTTGGCATGCCTCAACCACTTTACAGCTTATGCATAGTGATTTATGTGGGTCCACTTCTAGTTGTTTCATTCTCTGGCTACAAGTGTTTCTTAACATTCATTGATGATTTCTCCAGATGCACTTGGGTGTACTTCTTAAAACTCAAGAGTGAAGTATTTAACATGTTCTCAGCCTTTAAGGCCTTTGTTGAAAAACAATCTAGACATCAAATTCTTGAGTTAAGATCTGATAATGGTGAAGAATATGTTAACAACAAACTCATCAACATTTTCACTGGGAATGGAATTCAAATGCAACAAGGTGTTCCATATACTCCACAACAAAATGGTGTAGCTGAAAGGAAGAATAACACCTTAAAGGAAATGGCTAATTGTATGCTTCAATCTAAAGGACTTAATCTTAATTCTTGGGCAGAAGAAATTAACTGTGTAAATTACTTAGTAAACCACACTCCTACTAAGGTTTTAAAGAATATCACTCCAGAAGAAGCATGGAACTCAATTAAACCAGATGTAAGTCACTTTCGTGTTTTTGAAAGCGAAGCATGGGCCCATATTCTAGATGAGAAACATAAAGCTTTAGAACCTAAGAGTGAAAAATGTATTTTTGTTGGATATTCTGAGGATGTCAAAGGATATAGACTTATTCCAATTAAGTCCAAAAATGTTATCATTAGAAGACATGTAAAGTTTTCTAAAAATATATCGGCCTACGACCCTAGTTCAACAAATGTGCCACCTCTCTCTATCCCTTCTACTTCTGAAAATATTTCTTCTTCAAATTATGACAGCGAGGATGAAAATCCTCCCCAACCTTCTTAGGATTCTCCTTCAGCTCCTCAACTTCAAAAATGGGTCCGTGCTACTGGGGATGTAGCAGGTGCTCTTACCAGTGATCCTATAGGTCAATGATGTACACATTCTCAGTTCAATAGAGCCTCTTCTTTACTGGCTCAGGCTTCAGTGAATTATGATCTTGACACTTTTGCAGAAGCTTTAAGACATCCATATTGTGATGCCGGGATGGACAAATATTATTGTTCATTATTGGAAAATGATACATGGGATCTTGTACCTCTTCCAAAGGGACGGAAACTTGTTAGATGCAAATGGGTTTACAGAACCAAGTATGGACTAGATGGAAAAGTTGATAAACATAAAGCTTGTCTTGCTACAAAGGGTTCCTCACAAGTTGAAGGCATTGACTATACTGAAACGTTCTCCTCTATTACCAAAATGAACTCTATCAATCTTGTTCTTTCCCTTGCTGCCTCTTTCAAATGGGAATTCCATGAGATGGATGTTAAATCTGCCTTCTTGCATGGGGGCTTACATGAAGATATCTTTATGGAACAACCTACTAGCTTTATACAAATAGAATCCAACCTTGGATGTTAGCTTAATAAATCCATTTATAGTCTCAAGCAATCCCCTCAGGCTTGGTATGCCAAAACAGATAACTTTCTTTTAAAAGCTGGCTTTTCTAAGTGTCATTCTCACAATACTATCTACACCAAGAAACTAGGCAAGTCCCTTATCATTCTTGTTCTTTATGTCGTTGATATTATCCTTACTGGTAGTGATCCCAACCTTATAAACCATGTGAAATCCAGCCTTAAAAGGAAGTTTGAAATGACAGACTTAGGACAGTTGCATTATTTTCTTGGTCTTCAAGCCTTGTAATCCAAGGAAGGTATTTCCCTTTCCTAGTCCAGCTATGCCTGTGATCTTCTACGCCATTTTCACACACAAGACTATAAGCCACCCACTTCTCCCTTTGAGTCTGGAGAGAAAATTTCAGTCACTTGTACTTCCCCTAAAGTTGATGCTACTTTATACTGTTAACTTGTCAGGAAAAGTTTGTATCTGACCCATACTCATCCTCACCTTTCCTTTGTTTTTGGCCTTATTGCTCAGTTTATGCAAAATCCACATGAAAGTCATTGGAAAGTAGCTAAAATAATACTTTTTTATGTTTGAGGTACAGTTCAATTTTGGATTAATTACAGCACAGAAGAATCTCCTCTATTGGCTGGTTTCACTGATTCCGATTGGGCTGGTGAGCTTGACGATCAGAAGTCTACTACAGGTTATGTGTTCACTCTTGGTTCAGGACCTATTACATGGGCTTGCAAGAAACAAATATCCATTTCTCTTTCTTCTCCAGAAGCAGAGTATCGTGGTGCTGTAGAAGCTAGTAAGGAAGCCCTGTGGTTCTGTCAAATCCTATGAGAGTTTGGATTTTAGTAGTAGCTTCCGACTACACTTTGGTGTGATAATCAAAGTGCCATTCAACTATGCAAAGCTCTAGTCCAACATAAGCACAACAAACACATTGAACTGCACATGCACTTTATCAGAAAGCTCATTCATGGCCATGTTCTTGAAGTGCAATATTGTTCAACAAATGATAAAGTTGCAGACATCTTTACAAAGGCTCTCCCAGAGGTGAAATTTACTAAACTTTGAATTATGGTTGGAGTTCACGAAGTTATCACTAAGGGGGATAGGCTATAATGCCTCCTTCCTTCTCCTATTGTGTCATATTTGTACATCCCTCAATTGTATCCCATGTTGTTCTTAAGGGGGGATGTTAAGATATTCTGACACATAGGAAATAGTTAAGTATAACTTGGTCTAGTGTAGAGTTAGGTAATGTGTGTTTCTTTTCTATGTACTTTTGTAACTTATAATCTGATGGTCCTGATATGTAGTGATCTAATGGTTCATTCTCTCCTCGGTATCACTGGCACTTGATCCATGGCTTAACACCCGATTGGTCCATGATCTATATTTAAAGAGCATGGAGGGTCATTTGTAGAGTAACCATTCATGAGATAAGCTTATGTAAATCTTCATTATTTTATTAATAAATTGCTTGAAGTGGTTGTGTTGCCTTAGGCCATGGACTATTTTCCTCTTTGAGGGGTTTAACCATGTCACGAATACTAGTGTATTGATCTATGATCGGTTTGTGAGTGGTGTCCTTTGGTATTCTGTCTGAGAAACTTACCCTCTAAATTCATACAAAGATTTTATGACTACATGGAGTACCAAAGATGATAGTGTCAGATAGAGATGTTAAATTCAGTTCTAAATTTTGGTCTTTGAAATCACTTAAAATTCATCATTGAAGTAGAAAAGAATAACCAATTTCCCTTTCTTGACATCCTCTTAACCAAAAAAAAATGGCAAAGATAGCTCCACAATCTATAGAAAGACAAACCACATGGAAATATACCTTCACGCTATCTCTCATCACCATACTAGGATAAATGTGGGAATTATAAAAGCCCTATCGACAACATCCTCTAGAATTTTGAACCCTAACAACCTAAAAAATTAAATAAAAGACCTTTGTAAGGTCTTTGATCATAATGGTTATAATAAAAGTATCATTAACAAAACCATCCACAAAACCCTAAAAGAAAACTAAGATAAATAAAACCTTTAACATTCCCAAAATCTCTTTACCATACATAAAATTAACAACTGATAAAATTTCTAGAAACGTAAACAAGAAGAACATAAACATCACTTTCACTCTTCCTAATACCATCAAAAAAATTGTGGACTCCGTAAACGACCCTATAAACCCTAGATTACAAAAAAAGGTGTACGTGGTCCCTTGTTCACGTGGAAAACAATACATCGGTCAAATAGGAAGATCTTTAAACATTAGGTTTAAGGAACAAGCTGCTGACATATCTAGGAATAGAACATCAAAATCTTCTCTTGCAGAACATGCTCGCTCCTCCTCACACTACATCTATACGAAAGAAGCCAAACTCATCATGAAAGAAGACCATTAACTTAAATGGAAAATAAAAGAGGTGATCGAAATTGGAAAGAGGAAAAATAATATAAACGGGGATGAAGGCCTTATCATAAGCAACATCTGGAATCCCTTAATAAATTGTCCCTATCTTAACAACAAGTCTAATAATAGTATCATTAACTTATAATAAAATTTATAAAAAGCATAACCTTTTTTTTATTGCTTTATCATATAATAATTAAACAAAAAATAAAATTTATTATTAGCTTTAATAAATTTATTAAGATCAAACCTAGTAATGATTAAAAATAACTAGTGAATTTAAGATAAAAGAATAAAAATCATAATTAACATAAATCATTGTTTTTTTTTTGTAAGCTGGGGCGGGACTCTCCGATTTACATGTCCATTAAGTACCCCTCAGCGGGGGAAGGGTAGCCCAAGATTTGAACCCAAGACTTCCGGTTCGGTGAGACTTCATTTCCACGGCCCTTGCTGCTTGAGCTACCCCATGTGGACTAACATAAATCATTGTTAAAATTACTGTTTATTATTGAATTTTTAAATGTTTAAAATAAATTTATAATCATATTAACTTTGATTCTTAACCTACAATAATTAAACATAAAAATTATTATTCATTATCTCTAATAAATTTATCAAGTTTAAACTTAATACTCATGATATATTTAAGTAACTTAAACTATTTCTCACACATAAAACTCCTAATAAATTAATAAATAATTTAATAATAGTGATTTCCTAATATCATCAATAAAACTCAAATCTTATTCAAATTCATAATAACCTAAACTAAACCAAACATTTGCAACTACAACATTTTTAAATAACAATAAAACAATTAAAATTAATATAAAAAGAAAAATAACTAAAATCATAATAAAAATTTATACATATTTTTTAATTTAAATAATCATATTAATTTTCATAATTAATGTTATTTATAGATTATATAATAAGTGTAAGTTAATATGAACTATGAATTAATTTAAAATAAAAAGAAATAATTTTATTATATACATCTAATAAACTTCTTAAAAATTACAAAGAGTGGAATAATATTTTAGACCAGCTGACGCCACACCATTCCCTTCATGAATCAATCCATCAGTATATATATTATACGTATTTGTTCCATAATCCATATAAATTTTCTGAAAGAACCTAGCTTTCCCCTAAAGATGGACTCACAAAGTAGTCTGAAACGTTGGGTTAAAAAAGCTCTCAACATGTTATTCCATCATTATTTTGAATTTGGAAAACATTATTCAGAGGCCTGGAGACATAGTTAAATTTTAACACTAGATAGCATCCCCAAATTGATGGGCATACAAAGAGAACTAATAAAATTTTGGAGGACATACTAAGAATGCACATCGTGGATAGACCTACCAAATGGGAATGCTTCATGCACTTAGTATACTTTTCTTACAAAATTTTCTACTAGACTACAATAAAAGTGAGCCCTTTCGAACATTTGTATGGAAAACAATGCAATACACCTTTCAAATGGAGTCAACTTGAGGATAGAGTAATATAGGGGATATATGCATTGCAGAAAATGGAATAGGTGGTGCAGAAAATTAGACAAAATATAAAAATTGCACATGATAGGAAAAAAGTTATGCTGATAAGAAGAGAACGCACAAGGAATTTAATATTAGAGACCATGTTTACTAAAGGGTGAAATCAAGGAAAATTACCTTAAGAACCAGAACCCATAAAAAAAACGCACCACGATTCTATGAGTCTTTTGAGATCTTGGACGAAATTGGATGAGTAGCATATCAATTGGCATTTTCTAGCCATATTAAAGTACACAATGTTTTTCATGTGTCTTTGTTAAAAAGATATGTCCATCATAATTCTCACATTATTGATCAAAATTTGATACAAGTGGAGCCAAAAGGAGATTTCCTTGCAGAGTCACTCTGCATCTTAAATTGGAAAGGGAGCTTGCTCTGGATTTGAGCTATCACTCAGGTTAAAGTGTAGTGGAAACAATTTACACTCGAGGAGGCTACTTTGGAGCTAGAGGACCAGATGAAACAAGCCTATTAAGCATTATCTCAAAAGTGAAGCAATTAAACAAGTAAAACTAAGTACAGTGTTGAAAATAGCGGGTAAGTTGGAATACCCCTGATTTTTTGTCATGTTAATGTTTTAATATATGTAGACAAAATTTTAGACTTGGTGGTGGGAATGCCTTGTTTAGTTCAAATGAATGTGAATAATAAAGTTATTAGGTTGTAATAGATATTTTTTTGTTAATAAATGGAAAAACTGAAAACTACCTGGGAAAGAAACACTGGAGTAAAGACTTTGTTCCCAAATAAATTTTAGAGTAAAGACTTTGTTCCCAAATAAATTTTACACAGGAAGAAAAAAATGACTCTTAAAAATAGTTAGGAGGCAATGGATAAGATTTAATAATATGGAGAGAGAAAGATATAATTAAATCTGTTATCTAGAGAAATATGCTAAGTATGGGTGGAAAACAGTAGAGAAATATGCTAAGTATGGGTGGAAAAAGGTATAGCAAGAGAGAATGGTGCGTTTGAAAGGAAATAAACGTAGATAAAAATCTTTCAAAAGCCACAAAAGTAAAATATCGCTAAGGAAAAATCTACTATGCAATAAATTCTATAAAAGTACATTAGTTGAGAATTAAAGGGGTTGTTCATTCTATGGGAATGATATCTCATCTGGGAGGGAACTCGTTGTTGTACTTCATGTTAAGGAGGAATGTGTGAATGCCCAAATAGGATTTTGTAATAGTCATAGTTAACTATTTCTGAACTCGATTAGTTGTTTTGTATAAATTATGTGCTTGAATTTTTGGATGACTCATTGCATGTGTGTCATTTGACTTTAAGCTCAGTAATGGATTCCATGGAATTTGGTGCATGGTGTGGATAAAATTTTGAGGATAGTTCATTATGGAGTTAATTTCATGGATCAAAATAGGTTATCAATATGTGTTCTTATAGGTTTCGATTTTAAAAACTAAAAAATTGCTGTAATATCTCCCTGAACTATGTATATACTAACAAATAGAAGACGGGTCAGAAAGATATATTACAGAGACAACTAGATTACCTATGCCCCAAATATAGTGTCCTTCCTTTATCGGACTTAGGAAGAGTAACTCTCTGTTACTATTCAACAAAAAATTAGAAATTTTCAATTAGTTTTATACAATCATAAATTGTACAAATATTTGTAAATATGATGACTATAGGAAGAGTAACTCTCTATTATTATGCAATAAGAAATCAGACATTTCTAATTTGTGTTATGCAACCATAAACGGTATGAAGATTCATAAATTTGATGACTAATTTTATACGTTGCTGGGTGGTAAATTTTTAATTATGAAACAAAAATGAAGCGAAAACTGATTATGAACATTAATGGATAGTATGCATTCAAGGAGGAAGGAGTTACGAAGTCACGGTAAAAAGGACAATCACCTTTCTCATTTAAAATTCAATGTTATACTTATGTACATACCACGTTTGAGTTTGGGATAAACTTTTCGCATGGAGAATTGAGAAAACAATTATGGGACATATTACCCTTTTCCTCGAGTGGATATTCCGGAGGTTTCATATGGTTTCAATAGCATAGCCAAGCGTTATACCAGATCGATAGAGCTCAGGCATGCCGAAAAGGGAGAAATGTAAACATTCAGATATTCCCCAATCAAAAATATCTAAAGGGTCCCGCTATCAAATCAGAAAATAGGGGCGATAAAATATAAATATTATTTTACGAGACTTGTAAATTAACACCATATTGTTATCTCGAAGAAAAAACATAAACTGCGAGGAAAATAACAGAAACTGTAGCCATGAAATGAAGTTGAATATAGTTATATATCAACCCTCCTCAATAAAATGATTATTACCAAATACATATCAGACGTCTATAGAGAAAAAAAAAAATTAATCTTTCTTCACAATACCGATGTAGGGGCAAAAATGACAACCCAGTTCATAACATAATTAAGAAAATAAAATTCCATACGACAACAGAGAAACTTTAAATTTAAAAGAAAAATAATATATATATATATATTCAAAGAGTCGATAACCTAGGAGGATTCCAATACAATGTACTCATTTAACGTTACAATGGCCGAAATGGGCCTCTTTTATCATATCCATAATATAGAATAAATGAATAATTGCATGTGCAGGCTCCCCTATTATGGCTGCTCGCAAAGAGAGCAACACTCTGCATATTTCACACGTATTAATGTGGATGAAATTGAGCACTAGATGGAGAAGGATGCATTTGGATCATATCTAGTAAGAAGAATCGTGCGGAAACCAGCCTATATGAATGGCGAGCAAGGATTACCGTGGGAATCCTGTCGGATGAACACGAAGCGAAATTGATCAAATTTCTTGTTACCTACCAGCACGAATGTAGATTAAAGGGATAATTTTCGATAATACTAGAAATTTGTACCACGTATAAATAGAGAAAAAAACAAAACCATATAAAATTGCTCAGTACCTCAAGAATGAAGAACTCTGATGATGGTTCTATAAGAATTTCGATATGGACATTGGCATTAGATATAGGGACACTCCATATCGTTATGAGAATAAGGAAAACTGGTGTATCCATAAAGGAAAGCAAAAAGGAAAAGAACCTATGATGAAGGAGCATCCAGCTAAGGCACCATGACCAGGTGTTGGTCTCTAAGAGGGTGGAGAGTTGAATTAACATATTGTTTGTTTTATATGTTCAGTTTGTCAAAGTAGGAGGTAGGACTTTATTTTTATTTTAATTTTAGTATTAGTCAAGTGCTTGTCATCGTGAAACCCTCGAGCCTAACAAGAAAGTTCAACCGACACAAATTACAGACTGGAATTGTAAACAAAGATGTGCCCAAGTCGTGTAAAGATTCAAACAAGAGACATCAAATGAATGCCGAGGCACGGCCACTAGAAAACTACAAACCCTAACTACAGTTCAACAAAATCGTGGTGATAGAGCCTACAAGAAAGGCATCGAAGGATTTGCAAACCGAAGTGTTGAAGCCATCCACGCCCCGGGTCGAATTCTTGACCTGTGCAACGAGAACAAGTCAGTGTCAAGCACACCACGCATAACAGTGAACGAGTGGAGATATAATACATGTAAGGGAAGAACATAATCTCACCTAGGAGTGCGATTGAACAAGAAACCTCATGCCACAGAGCCACAGAACACAGGAAATGACCTTAGACAAAAGGAGCGGATGTTGTTAGTCTTTAAACCAGGAGAAGGCAGAGATAAATCAAGGAAAGATGAAATTACCTGAAAGACATAGCCAAGCGAGCCATTATGCCTGTAACTTGTGCGCATGAGAATAGTGGTAAAATGATTTTAGCAGCAGAGCAGTAACAAAATAACCAACAACAGAAGGGAACGGTTGGAAGTCCGACAAACCAAACCAAAAATCGATTGCAGGTATCAGGAAATGAAATAGCCCATTGTGCCAAGGAAAACGAGCAAACTAACTTCCAAAATGAATAACAAGACCATACAACAAGGAATACAGTTGCCAACAACATAGGCAAGCCCACAGAGCACATTCATTTGCAGATAGAACCAAAACAAAGCATCTGCAAAGAAACCCTCACAAAGCTCTCACAGCAGAACGAAATGTTGAAATGAACAAAATGCCAAAGGGTTTTGCATAATGACCAAGTGGGAAACAAGGACCGAGGTAGGAGGACAGGTCAACTTCATGTTTACAATCCTTTTTAAATGATTGCAACCACCAACATAAATATCCACTGATCATAACAATAATCAAAAGCCAAATCATCAACCAAATTTGAATTCATCAATAGTGCTAGACAAACTTGTGTTAAGTTATACGTTGAAGCATGGTCTAGGTCCTATCATAGTGATAATAGAACAATTTTTTTTTCTTTAAGGTCAGTTAGAGAAATGGAGGTAGGAAGGTGAGGTCGTGGTAGAGGTGTTCAAAGCATAGTAGAGGAAGGACTAAGAGAGGAGATTAGGATTCTTACTGCCCATTTGGAGGTAGTTGAGGTAGGGAGAAGAAGAGATCTAGAAGTAGGCGATGGTAATGAAGAGAAAGCTGAAGCAACAACAAATGGATCGAATGGAGAGGGCCCAGAAGTTAGATTGTTGAGATCTGTCTTAGTGGAAAGCAGTAAACTCAAACCAGAACTCCCAAATTATGACGACAGCCTGTCCATAGAGGTTCTATTAGACTCGATCAATGAGGTAGATAATTATTTCGAGTGTGAGGAGGCTAGTGAAGACCGCAGAGTTAAGTTTACTGCGACGAAGTTGAAGGGACACACAGCCTTGTGGTGGGATAGTGTCCAAACAAAGAGATGGAGATTGAAGAAGTTTCTGATCAAAACCTGGTCAAGGATGGTGGCCAAGTTGAAGGGCAGATTTTTGTCGAAAGGCTATGAGATTGCACTACATAAACAAGTGAGGAATCTGAAACAGAAAGGAATGACAGTAAGGGAGTATCCTGAGGAGTTTTATTGAGTGAAGTTAAGGGCCGGTTATACAGAGGATTCCACAGAAAAGACAACCAGGTATGTAAATGGTTTAAGGCTATAAATTTTAGATGAAATTAGTATTCTGTCTCTAAAGAACATTGAAGAAGCGTATCAGAGTGCTATGAAAGCTGAAGAGAAAACTATTAGAAGGCAGAATGGCAAGAGAGGACAAGGAACCAGTAGAGGAAGAGGCCAGTCATATGGTAGAGGTCGGACTGCTAGTAGTAATGAGGAAGGTAGCAGTTCTAGAGCTTCTGGATCAGCATACAAAGGTAATAATGCAAGAGGTTGTAGGCCATATCAGTGAGGCAGGGGAAATGGCCAAGGTAAAGGAGCTGGTTATGAATGTTATAGGTGTCATAAGTGGGGACACAAATCATTTGAGTGTGCTCAGGTAGACCAAGCTAGACAAATGGGTGCATATGTTGCATAACCAGAGGAAGCAGAGGAACCTCCCCAAGAAGCAGAGAATGCTCTAGAAATAGGGGAAGCCCTAGTGTTGAACAAGGTGTTGCTAAAATCAGCCAGGGAAGCCACCATACAAATGCAGTGGAAGGCTTTATTTCAAACTGTTTTTAGATCACATGGTAAGTGTTGTAAGCTAATTATTGATAGCGGTAGTACAGATAACTTAGTGGCTACAAAGATGGTGGAAAAGTTGGAATTGAAGCGATTGAAACATCCCACCCCTTACAAAGTTTCATGGCTGTAAAAAGGCCATCAGTTGTTGGTAGATGAGTAATGCAAGGTGGAGTTTCAAATATACAAATATAAGGTAAGGTCATTTGTGACATCATGTTGACGGATGTATGTCACATACTACTAGGCAGGCCATGGAAGTACGACAGAAAGGTGGTACATGATGGATTGACAAACTGCTATAAGTTTGTCAAGGATGGAATCAAGCACACGCTTGTGCCCATCAAGAAGGGATAGTAGGGAAAAGTGAGCCAAGAGCATTATTGGTCAGCAGAAAATAGTTCTTGAAACAATTTGAGGATAGCGAGGTGAGTTATGCAGTTGTAAGAAGAGAAAAAATGGTACTATTGCATACAAAGGCATCAGAGTTACCCTCAAAAATTCATCAGATGTTGAAGGAATTTACAGACATAGTGGTGGATGAATTTCCAGAGAAACTGCCCCCGAAAAGAAGCATAAGTAACCATATTGACTTCATACCCAGAGTCAGTTTGCTGAATAAGGAAACATATAGGATGAGCCCCAAGGACAATGAAGAGATTAGGAAGTAGGTGCAGGAACTTCTAAACAAAGGATTCATATGGGAGAGTTTGAGCCCTTGTGCAATTCCAACGGTTCTCGCTCCCAAGAAAGGAGGAGATTGGTGGATGTGCATAGACTCGAGGGCCATGAACAAAATCACCATCTACTACAAGTTTCCACTGTCGCAGATGGATGACATGATGGACTCTTTAAGTGAGGAAACATACTTTTTTAAGATAGACTTGAAGAGTGGGTATCACCAAATCTGAATAAGAGAGGGAGATGAGTGGAAGATATCCTTAAAGATGAATGAAGGACTATATGAATGGCTAGTTATGCTATTCAGACTGAGCAATGCACCCAGTGCATTTATGCGGTTAGTGAATGAAATGCTGAAAGAATACATTGGAAAATTTGTTATAGTATACCTTGATGACATACTAATTTTTAGCAAGACAAGGGAGGATCACATTCAACATGTTTGGAAAGTGCTAAAAAAATTACAGTAGAATAAACTTTTGATAAATCTGAAAAAGTGTACTTTTCTACAAAAATAGTTGATTTATTTGGGCTTCATAATAGCAGAAAATGAGCTGAAGATGGATCCAGAAAATATTGCAGCGATAGTCAACTGGCCATCCTTGAAAAGCTTATTTGAGGTACGTATTTTTCATCGGCTGGCGAGTTTTTGTTAGAAATTCATAAGAAATTTTAGCAAAATTTGTGCACCTATGTTGGACACTATTAAAAAGGCCAGTCAGCCTTTCCGATGGACTGATGCAGCGAAAAGGAGTTTTCAACTACTAAAGATGAAGATCATAGAGAGATCGATCCTGAGATTGCTAGATTTTAAAAAGCTATTTCAGGTTTGTTGTGATGCTAGTGGTATGGCTATTGGAGCTATACTGAGCCAGGAGGATAAACCTATTGCATTTTTCAGCGAGAAGTTAAATGAGAGCAGGCGAAAATATTCGTCCTATGACAAGGAGTTTTATCTTGTCATTCAGGCACTGAAGCACTAGATACACTATCTGCTGGGAAATGAATCTGTGTTTTTTTCAGATAATTTTGCACTACAGTATGTGATGCAATAGCACAAGTTGAATCACAAACATGCCAAGTGGGTGAAATATTTGTAGAGTTTCATCTTTGTGCTGAAAAATATCAGCGGGCAGGCCAACAAGGTGATAGATGCATTGAGTAGAAGAGCCTTACTTTTGCAACAGAGTATTATACAAGTGCTGGGTTTTGAGCACTTAAAAGATTTATACCAGACTGATACAAATTTTAAGGAGGCCTATGAGGCATGTTAGAATCCCTTGGTGAGAGATAAAAGTCCATGGTTGGACTATAACTTGCAAGAGAAACTATTGTTTAGGGGAGGACAACGATGCATTCTTGACTACTCAATGAGAGAGAACATTATTCAGGAGAAGCACATTGAAGGTCTAGCCAAACATTTCGGCATAGACAAGACACTCGAGCTACTTAGTCATTTTTACTTTTGGCCAAGAATACGAAGGGATGTCGAGTGATTTGTGACCAGATGTAAACTATGCCAGTTAGTGAAGAGTCAGAGTTAGAACACGGGACTGTATACACCATTACCTGTTCCAAGCAGACTGTCTGACTCAGTCAGCTTAGATTTTGTCTTGGGTCTACCTAGGACATAGCGGGGTTATGACTCGGTGATGGTAGTAGTGGACAGATTCTTGAAGATGGCACATTTTATCCCTTGCAAAAAAACCAGTGATTCCACTCACGTGGCCCGCCTATTCTTCACGGAAATTATCAAGCTACATGGGTTGCCTAAGTATATTCTTTTAGATAGGGATGTGAAGTTTACAGGGCACTTTTGGTGTACTCTATGAAAAAAGATGGATAGATAGTTGAGTTACAGCTCTTCTTACCACTTGCAAACTAACAGACAAACAGAGGTGGTAAACAGGAGTTTGGGGAACCTGCTACGAAGTTTTATTGGTGAGAATTCGTGGATGTGGGATCGAGTGCTTGCCCAAGCAAAGTTCACTTATAACGACTCGCCTAATCGCAACATAGGTTATAGTCCATTTTAGATCCTATACGACATGCATCCTCATGGAGTGCATGATTTGTGAGACCTTGGACTGCGAGAAAGGTGAAGCGTAGATGGACAATATTTCGCCAACACGATGACAAATTTGCATGAGCAGGTGAAAATTAAATTGCAGGACAACAGCCAAAAGTGTAAACAGCAAGCAAATTTGAAGAGAAGGGAAGTACAGTTCAAAGTACAGTTCAATGTAGGAGATGAATTTCCCGCACATTTGTGCAATGAACGCTTCCCTAGAGGTGCATACAATAAGATAAAGTATAAGAAAATAGGCCCCTGTAAAGACCTCCGGAAATTTTCAACAAATGCCTATGCGATACAACTGCCACCAGGGATAGGTATTTCACCCATCCTTAATTTAGCAGACCTATTTCCTTACACTGTTGACACAGAAGAGAAGATAGAACCATACGACCTACACAGAATACCCAGAATGGAGGAGAAAGTTCGTTGAGACGGATGCCTTACGTTCAGCGTCCTGAGATTGAGAGCATCCTCGACACTCAGGTGGCCAAACAAACTCGGCGGAAGGAGTATCTGCAATACCTGGTCAAGTGGAAGAACCATCCTATTGAGGATAGCTTATGGCTTGATGCCAAGTAGATTGAGCAGACAAGTTCTTCAGTCGAGAAACTCATGGGGCGGAGTCATGATTTCATTTTACCCCAGGAGCCTGATGCAGGAGCATCTAGCTAAGGCACCATGACTAGGTGTTGGTCTTTGCTAGGGTAGAGAGTTGAATTAACATATTTTTTGTTTTATATGTTTAGTTTTTGAAAGTAGGAGGTAGGACTTTATTTTTTATTTTAATCTCAGTATTATTCAAGGGTTTGTCATCGTGAAACCCTTTAGCCTAACCAGAAAGTTCAACTGACACAAATTACAAACTGGTATTGTAAATAGAGATGTTCCCAGGTCGTGTAACGACTTAAACAAGAGACCACAAATGAATGCCAAGGCGTGACCACTAGAAAACTACAAACCCTAACTACAGTTCAACAAAACCATGGTGACAGAGCCTACCAAAAAGGCATTGAAGGGTTTGCAGACTAAAGCGTTGAATCCATCCACGCCTAAGGACAAATTCTTGACCTATGCAACCAGAACAAGCCAGTGTCAAGCACACCACACATAACAATGAACGAGTAGAGATATAATACAAGTAAGGGAAGAACATAATCTCACCTTGGATTGCGATTGAACAAGAAACCTCATGCCATAGAGCCAGAGAACATAGGAAATGACCTAAGACAAAAGGAGTGGATATTGTTAGTTTTTAAAATAGGAGAAGGTAAAGATAAATCAAGGAAAGACAAAATTACCTTAAAGACATAGCCAAGCGAGCCATTGTGCCTGTAACCTATGCAAATGAGAACAATAGTAAAACGATTTTAGCAGAAAAGTAGTAAGAAAATAACCAGCAGCAAGAGGGAACGGTTGGAAGTCCGACAAACCAAACCAAAAATCGATTCACGTACCAGCAGAT
This sequence comes from Pinus taeda, assembly GCA_000404065.3. NCBI lineage: Eukaryota > Viridiplantae > Streptophyta > Pinopsida > Pinales > Pinaceae > Pinus > Pinus taeda. The sequence goes on along the minus strand of APFE031648945.1, from coordinate 359,503 downwards.
GAAATAACCCATTGTGTTGAGGAAAACGAGAAAAATAACCTCCATAATGCATAATAGGACCATACAACAAGGAATACAGTTGCCAACATCACATGCAAGCCCACAAACCATATTCATTCACAGACATAACCAAAATAGAGCATCTCCAAAGAAATCCTCATAGAGCGCTCACAACAGAACGAAATGTCGAAATGACGAAAATGCCAAAGGGTTTTGCATAACGACCAAGCGGGAAATGAGGACCGAGGTAGGAGGAGAGGTAAGTTTGATTTTGACAATCCTTATTAAATGATTGCAACCAGCAACATAAATATCCACTGATCATAACAATAATCAAAAGCCAAATCATCAACCAAAATCCAAATTCATCAATAGCGCCAGACAATCTTGTGTTAAGTTATACGTTGGAGTGTTGGTTGGGTCCCATCAACCTAAGTCATAATAGACTTGTTGTTAAAACCTTTCATAGATAAGTGATGTCAATTTGATTAAATATTGATAGCCTAAAGAAAGAAAGAAAACAAAATGAGACTCATTAAGGAAAGATGCATGATCTTATTACTTGAGCTATTGTTCGATCTTAGGCTAATTCCCCCAAGAAAAGCCCCAACTTATCTCTAAAAATGGAAAATAGTGACCCTGTGGGCCATGAATTCAATTAACAATTTATCCCAAGCATTCAAATGCTAATATCAATGACTTGAGGTGAGACTTAAGAAACAAAAAATAAAATAGTTTGTTGCTCAGTTTTCCTCATGACACGAACCATATAACCTGTAAGGAAACTACACCAGGAATAATGAGGATTTGTTCTCACAAATTAGTCCTAGGGTAGAGGCATCCAACGATACATAGTGAAAGAGTTATAGCTAGAAAAATAGTGGGATGAACAAGCTAAGATCCCTCAAACCTGAAATGACCAAATGGGTGGGCCACCTAACATAGAGAACTTAACAACTGGAAAATGAGGAAACAAAAGTTAGAAGCAATCCTGAAAAGTAACAGAAGAACAGTAGAGAAATTAGTGTGAAAATAAAGGTCGAAAGTATTACAAGTTGTCATAGTGAAATTACGATGAAATGCCAGCATGCAAAAAACTCTAAAATGGAGAGTCCAACAGTTGGGATGTCAGGACAATCTTCTAGAGTTGTGCTTGATAAAAAAAGAATCTTCACCTTGACTAAAACCCTTGAATGGGGTAGAATGAAAACTGAGGAGATAGGCTAGGGTTATAAGGATGAGTCCACACATTTGGATTCGTTATACTTCAATCCCAGTCGTCTACTCCAACGCAGTACTGAATATCATTGGAAGGGCACGTGAACAAGAGGACCATGGAAGGTTTTAATAAGTTCACTATAACCATAGCCTTCCATCGACGTGCTATTTGGAAGTTGGGTCAAGGGGGCCACAATATATTTAAAATAATGCAATATAGGAATCCACTAAGGTTATGGGAGGGTCACTTGCATGGATCCTTCCCCTTGGCACAAAGGGTATAGGAGCTTAACACCATTCTAGCTATATTTCTAATTAAAAATATAATATTGAAGGAGGGAGTATAATAATCTTATTTAATGTTGAAGGTTGTGTTATTACATTCAAGCAGGGAAATATAAATCTTGAATTGGAGAAATATGATGATTAGATAACCATCCATATGGTCATATAATTGAATAAATGAATTGTGAAAGGGTCATGACCATGCCATCTATATAGTTCTCAATTCAATCATCTAATCTAGATGGAGATGGTCAATGGAAAAATTAATCGAATGAAAGGTGAAGAACAAAGAAACATTAACTAGTTAAGGAAGGACATAAATTCTTTCTATGGAATTTATAACCACGGATAGAATATTAATATTAATAATTAAATAAAATAAATTAAAAATTTTAATCGAATGAAAGGTGAAGACCAATGAACTGTTAAGTAGTTAGGGAAGAAAATTATATATATCTATATATATAGAGAGAGCAAGTTTCTATATTATTATAAAAATAAAGTATACTATTTAGTTTATTATGCCGATAAGTGTATTTATTTCAACTCATCGTGGATGTAGGTTTGTTGATTTTTTTATGTTCTTTTTAAAATTAATGGATGGCAATGGATTTTAACATAATATTCTTCATCTGAGAAAAATATTGATTGTTGGGATTTCATGAAGCCTTTTCCTCTTGCATATTAGGATGAGTAATAAATATTTTCTAATTTGTAACTCAGTCAATAAGCAGAAGTGGAAGAGCCACTGGAGAAACCATGGCACCTCCATACTCTCCAATCTTCCTACCACAATGGTATTCTCTTCGGCCTTCCTTCCATTCTATTCTTCCCACCTTCTAACCATTTTAGAGGAACATATAGTCCCTTTCCTTTAATCTTCTAACTTCAATCCATTCTGCGTGAGTTTGAATACAACTTTGTCAATATTGGCCTAACTAGTGAACAAAATGATAACATCTTCACTACCCTAATTTAGGAATGAAACTATGAATAGTGATATTGGGAAGAATCATTGGAGGTGAAGGAGGGGAAACACATTTGAAAATCTATATATACATGTGACACAAAAAGAAAGTGTTTCACATATTGAATCCTCTAATGATTGATAATGGATAGGCAATAGCCTTTGTATTTTGGTTTTATGATTACAAAGTGTGATTCAAATGCTTGATCCTACCCTTCTTTTGTTTTGACATGATTATATAGAGGGAAGGGAAAGTGGACACAATAACAACTTATATAGAATATTAGTATGGACTCGTTCACCTCAGCATGAGGAGTGACATAAGTATAAATAAAGGCAAGACAATAGAGGTCCCAATCATCACAACTAATTTGAGAGTGGATATGTTGTTTTATCATGCACGAAAGTTTACAATGTTATGTTTTAATACATTTATTAAAATTTACCATAATAGTTTTTTAAAACTAATATTTAATAACTTTTAACAATTGTTTTTATTAAATATATTAGTCTTAATTTTTATTTTTTTATTTTTGAAATTAAGTGTTAGTATTTCATTATCTCTGTTCTGGAAGTAGTGAAGGATTCAGTGTTTATTATATATATTAAATTGAAATATTCAGTATGTAATCAATTCAAATATTAATTAATATATTAATACCTTATGTAAAATATATATTAAGGGATTAATCTTATTAATCTAAGAAGATAATATTATCCAAGGTATTAATAAAACTAAGAAATTAATATTATAAATTCAAGGGATCAATTCACGCGAGTGATTACTAATGTTATAAACTCAACGATTTAATATTATAAAACGAAGCGATAATTGTGGTCAACTATGTTAGGGTTTATAATATGTATACATTAACACATGTTAAATATGGTTGACTATTATTGACATGGATAACTATAATCAATATAGACATGACAATCAACAATAGTAAACATCACTACCATTGTGAGCCAAACGTACCTCGAGAATCAGGATCTATTTATAAGTGACCTATAGTGAACCATAGTGGATGACCATGGTCGACCATAAAAGCTTATAGTAGATTGATGCAGGAGCATCCAACTCACCGTAATTGGGAAGAAATCTAACCAGGTTCAACAGCTCGTGATCGAGTAAACTGTCAAGGTTTTATGAGAATAATTTTTCTTTTTATGTTATTTTACAGAATCAGCAAAAGTCAGATACCTCTTTTATTTTCCAGTTTAGGATTACTGTAGTTTCGATTGTTAATTAAAAGGTAGTTTATGTAATTAGGAAAAATAACCATCAACTGTTCCTACAAGTCTTGGAGTGTCAAATGATTATAGTTATGGATAGAAATAGAAGTTATGTAACTATTTTTGTAACAGTTAAACCAACTGCAAGCATCAACTGAAAACAGAGGGCTATAAAGCCAAAATACATGTAACAGAGAGGGGTTCAGTTCAGAAAAGAAGAAGTTGAGTGAATTCAGAAATAGAAAAATACCAAGCATTCAAAATCAGAGAAGTTATTGTCCATCTAAATTGTCTGTATAAATATGTGTTGATTTTCATCACCAAACAAACTACTGTATCATTATAAATTATTACATTGTCATGGCTACTGTGTAAGTGTAATTCACAGTCGAATGTAAATCAAGCAGATAGAATTTTAACGAATTCTGAGTCACCAAATAAACAGTCACATACTTATTTATGCACGCAGTGGAACAACATTACAAGTTTACAATGTTCAGTTAACAGCAACCAAATAATACAACCAGTCACACTCACGTTCGAATGCACAACAACACAAACGACGGACAAGCGAATATGCCAAGGTAACAAATAACCATACACTCTTTTTTCCATTAAAATTTCATTTCAATTGTCCAGAACAACAACCTACAGCAAAGTCAGTAGGGCCCAGTCACATTTCATGGAACAAAGACCAGTCTAGACACGATTGAAGCAAATACGACCGAATTACAAAAACCCAAGTCAAAACGAAAAACCCTGAGTTAGGGTTTGTAACAGACCAGCAAGCAGGGTCATGCTGGACTCCCATACTTTCACACACGGAGTCGAACCGAACTAAAACTAAAGAAGAATAACAATACAGTGACCAAATAACCAGACTAGCAGACGGGTCATCCTCAAAGCAGAAACCAACTTCCACAGATAGAGACGAGTTTCAGGCCTACCCAGAATACAAGTAACCAATACAGCCGAGCATAGGAGAATACGCCACCCAAGTCGCCTATAAGGACCTACAAGGAGCCAGAGGTAAAATTAGTGCATGGTACAGGAAGAATACAGAGGAGAACGAAACCCTTTAGAGAAAAACAACCTGGCAAATGAAATCCTTACTTGGAGGACGCGAAGAGAAGCCATAACTGGAACAGTGAACGAAATTGAGCGACTGGAGAGGAAAGGGGCAAGTTGGGTTAGACCCAGAACAAAGAGTGGATGGAATTGAAGCATAGAAAGATAATGTACCTGTGTTAAATTCGAAGGCACATCTCGAGAAACCCTGTGCTTCCAACCAAAATCAATATCACGTCGTGAGAAGGCAGACAAACCCATATAATTACCCGCAAATCGAGCTTGGAATGAAAATCTCAGAGAACCAGTAGCACATACAAAAACCAGACAATGAAAGCCATATGACAGTGAACAGGGAGACTAAGTTCGAACCACAGCCGAATACGACCAACCGGAGTTACAATCATAACTACAAGCAAGCAAAATGACCAGTGAATCCATAAATGCCATAACCAGCGAAGTAGCAGTGTGACTTACCGAGGATTGAGCACGAAACCAGGAAAATAACCTCCGTAGCTAGACAGATTTGCTATCGAGCAAACGAACAGAATAACCAGAGGTGAAACAAAGGTCTCATACAATACCCAAAACCAGTCAAAGCACAACACATTACCCATAAGTTTCGTTACAGAGCCGAAGGAATCACATCATAACGCAACCATCGTTTTCTCAATGCAGAGCTAACAAAACCCTCGGCGCAATAGAACAATAACCAAAGGAAGGGTCGAGATACGCGTTAAACATTAGGGTTGAGGAGTATACCAAGGAAGGGTACTGCCATTAAGGCCGCATTTACTACCCAGCTACCACCAACCTACAGAACCGCGGGAGAATACCATACATCCGCCACATAATCGATCCGATACATAACATAAAGCACAAAAGCGTCGCCAAGTGGGCTGGGTCCCATCATAGATGGTTAAGATTAACAATATTAATTGCGAGGTTTATAGTATTCATCCCGGGGTTTGTAATATTAAAATTTAATATATTAAACATAGGGATTATAATCTTAGGATTTATAATAATAATGCTAGATTATCTTATATTTGTTTTTACAATTTAAGGGTTTTTTTGTTAGGTTTAATAATGCGACATTGGAATAGTAGAAAAATCTATTCAACATCACACTCTCAGAAACATTGCCTAAATGCAAAATCAATCTCAAAATCATTATCACATCATTAGATTATATTGCAATTCATTCAACATCACATTTTTGCATTACTGGGGTTTTAATGTTCAGGTTTATAATATTTAGGTGTATAATATTGGGTTTATAACATTAGAACTTAATATCAGACTTATAATTCATAATAGTAAAATTTAATATAATAGTTGATAATATTAATCTTAGAGTTATTATATTGGGTTTTATAATGTTAGAATTTTATACTAGGTTTTAATATTTTGACATTAGAATGACACACAAATTCATTCAATGTGGCATTTAGAGAAAAATTGTCTCAATATGACAATCAATGTCGCACTGTTATATTATATTGCTATTTATTCAACATTACATTGTTACATTACAAGAAAAAGGATTAATATTAGGTTTATAATATTACAGATTTTTAATACTGAGTTTATAACATTAAACTTTAATACTGGGTTTATCATTTATAATGTTAGGGTTTATAATATTAATCCAATGGTTTCATATTGATCGTAAGGTTTGCAATATTAATCAATGTCATAATCATTGTCGCAATATTTATAATTTGTTAGGGTTATAATCTTAATCTTAGGGTTTCTAATATTAATATTAGATTTTATATATTAAGGCTTATAATCATGGGTTTTATAATATTAATTCTAGGGTTTAACAATGTTTCATTAGGTTTATAATATTAATCCCCAATATGTTTAATATATATTAGGGCTTATGATATTATTCTTAGGTTTGATATATTAATCTTAGATTTTATAATATTAATCTCTAATATTTATAGTAATATATTAGGGTTTATAATATTAATTCCTTGTGTTTATAATAGTATTCGCTTGGTTTTATAGTACAAATCTTAAGTTTCTATAATATTAATCCATTGTGTTTTAAATATCAATATCCTAAGTTAATTAATCTCTTATTGTATACTATTTTTTTTTCTCAGCAAAGACTAATTCTATTAACTGAAGATCAAAATAAAATTACAAAGGGTTGAGGCCTCGGGCAGCATCAACCGAGAGTGTTCAATGCATCAAAATTGTCCTAGGTAAGGGAGAACTAGTTACAGAAAGCAAGAGAGCAGATGTGGGAACCAGAAATTAACCAAAAACACATGAGGAAGATGTGATATAACCATCTAGCTAGAAAACGAGACCGTAAAGAGAGACAGAGACACTGTCCAAAATCCCAAAAGAGCTTCATACTGCTGCCCACCAGAATGAAGAGTGAACCCGCCTGGCTATAGTGTCTGAGCCAGAGCTGCAACCAAAACCACCTGAACTTGATCATACGAGTCATCCGAAGAAAACCGGGAATATCTGAATAGGCCTAGGTGGCCTCATATTGCCACATCCTCCTTCGGAGGGTCCTCCACCACTGAGCATGCTTTACCAACCCACATTTCATCATTTATGGCCATGTTATCTGCATAATTGTCACCTAGGTGCACTAATGAGGGGTGAATGTCATTGGAATTACCTTCCTTCATCTTCGAGCCAAAGGCTCCTGGAAGTTGAGTATCACTGGGAGCACCGCCCTTGTCAAGCAGCTCACCACTCCTTTTCTCTTGACTTCCCTCCGCCATAAACTGCTCAGTGCTCTAGCTACCTGCCTCTCTGAGACCACCCTAAGAAGGCTAAGACGTCAAGCGCACCATACTTTGAGGCAAAGCCTCTTCTTCAGAGAACATAATTAAAATATTGGCCATGATAACAAGCCTGTTAAGATTTCTCTGAAACTTGAAGTGAGTATTTTGAAACACATTGTGCGGTATCGACCTGCGAGCAGGGCTATGAGGAGGTGAATTCACCTGAGACGAGGGTAGAGTTGCAGGAGGCGGGGTAGGATCCACAAAACGAGCAACCTACGAATGCCCACAGCCACCTCAGCTACCCCAAAAGCGACTCCTCATACGATGGCATACCATGATGAGGCGATGAGGGGGAAGCACAACATTGTTGGAAACAGTGTCGTGAAAACAATACAGGGCCACGAGAAACCACTTCACGCGCAAAAAACAGGCCTGAGAGTGAAAGGAGGGCCGCAAAATTCTAGCGTCAAGAGGAACTGAAAGCTTACCTCTATTTGCATAGACTGACCTACCACAAATATGCGTATCCAACCAAGACCTGAGACAAGAAGGCAGGGTGCAAACAATGGGAATGAGAGCCCAGATTGCCATGGTTTTATCAACTAGAGCCTCGCCTTGGACGGAGTGAGCAGTTAATACAACAATCAAGCCAAATCTCCCTCGATTAATATTATCCAGCTTGAGCTAGATATGCTCATGGGTAGCCACACTGGTTTGCAGCTGGCAGTAACATGCTCTTCCGCCCGTCATTAAGATCATTAGATGTCATTTAATTCACCCGCATCCGGGTTCTTATTGTATACTATTAATAATCCATTCAATTTTCAATATTAACAATACATTGTTCGTTTGTTTAAAACGTTAATAATATTATCATATTATTATAATATTGTAAATATATATTTATTATAATCAATATTAATTTTAATATTAAATCCATACTATTGATGCCTATGGACTTATATTGTCGATATTTACTAATTAGGTTGCGCATCTAATATGATTTAACAATAAAATTTATTTATAATTGTGTAATATATGATGTTATGCTATTATGACCATACAACCTACATGCTATTCTATACATCTCATAATTTCCTTTAATCACTACTACAAGTTACATGTCGCTTGCCGTTGAATTGTCATTCTGATTCTCCATCGTTGACCAAGTGAAATGACACTAAACCCTACGAGGTAGACAAATATTTGACAATATTGATACTATAAATTGCACCGATGGTGCAAAGGAATACCAATAGGAGATCGGGGAATGTGAATAGAAATAATCACGACAGAGAACTAGACAATGAAATACAATAATAATTTGAGTTTTTATATATCTGCTAAAAAATGTAAGAGGTGGTTAAATGTAAGAAGAAAATTATACGAACCTAAATGTCCCATAACAATGAAAATCCTTTCATGCACAAGGTACGTAGTAGAGGAGTTCAATTACTTTGGGCTTGTTTAAAATGGCATGAAATAAATTCTTATAAGGAAGTGGAGTGGAAGCCAAAGAGGAAATTAATTTGTGAAATTAATGAGATAGGGAAGATTTTTGGTTAAAGCTTAAGATTTGAATGAGAGGCTTCCAAGAATGGCTTGACTTCTATCCATCTTCATGACTAAAAATATCTAGATTTTGAGGGCTTAATGGATGATCTCGGTGGAATGGAAGCGAGTAGGGGGAAAGGGTTTTAGCTTGGAGAAAGAGTATGAGGTTTTTCAATTTATATGCATTTTCAACAAAGGCTAGTTTTGAAAATGATATGTATTGGTTGTGTTTAGGGCCCACCAATGAACCCAACTGATCATGGTGAAATTTGAATAATTGTTTTAAGTCCTCTTAGAGCTTGAAATGAGCCTGTATGCTTTTGTTGGCTAAAATTTTAGAAATATGATCTATGTGGTCTTAAATTAGTATGTTCAAATCTAAATTAAAATTAAAATAGAAAATATATATTATACTTTGTCTACGATACCTTATTTAATATATTTGAATAAATCCTAAATAATATGATATAAAATGTTTGAATAATTTTAAA
>APFE031648945.1:326332-340397 GCA_000404065.3 Pinus taeda | reverse complement strand
TAAATGGGATTCCTTCTGCCACTTTCCGCCCCTCACGAGGATTGCGGCAAGGCGACCCCCTCTCTCCCTTCCTATTTATAATCATGGCAGAAGGTCTGGGTAGAAGAATTCATGCTGCCCTTCAGTCCAATGCTCTCAAAGGCATCTCTCTTCATGGCGCGCCCACTGTCTCACATCAGCAATTCGTCGATGACAATATGATCTTTGGTCACTCCTCTGTCCAAGAAGCTCGATCTCTTAACTCTATGCTTAACATTTTCTCTACTGCTTCAGGGGCTTGCATCAATAGAATCAAGTCTCAGATCTTCTTTTTTAACACCCATCCGACCTCACAGCGATCCATAGCACGAATCCTGGGATTCTCCATTGCCTCCTTACCGTCCACTTACCTAGGCGCCCCTCTCATTGAGTCAGCCCGGAAACATTCTTCCTGGACAACCCTTTTGGAAAAGCTGGAATCAAGACTCCTGCTTTGGACTCACCGCTCCCTAAACATGACAAGTAGACTTGTGCTCATTAAAGCTGTTTTACAATCAATGCCTCTTTACTTATTTTCTATTCTGACAGCGCCAAAGTGGGTTCTAAAGGCCATAAAGAAATTGCAACGTAACTTCCTGTGGGGCAGTTCTGGTCACAATAGGAAGTGGGCGTTAATCAATTGGGACAAAGAATGCCTCCCAAAGAAAGTGGGAGGAATTGGCCTCAGAGATCCTGAACACAGCAATGTGATCATGGGAGAAAAAATTTGGTGGAAATGGCTAGCCTTCCCAGAAACTTTATGGGCAAAATTCTGGTCTGCCAAATATACCAGCAATCTACCTCTTGAGGAACGTATAAGAATGACAGAAACTAGAAAAGGCTCAATCATTTGGAGTTCTGCGATAATGAACAGAGATCTCATACAAAATCATAGTTTCTGGGAAGTGAAGGACGGCAGCATTGTGCGTTTTTGGATGGATTCTTGGCAACAATCCCCATGTCTCGCCAACGTCATTCCAGGAATTCCTGCACATCAATTGCACCTACAGGAAAAGGTAAATCTTTTTTGGCATGATCATCAGGACTCAGATCACAGGATTTGGAGAAAGACTCAAGAATTTATCCCAGACAGTTCAGAGGCTGCCCAACACTCCCTTACTGAAGAGCTCCAAAAGAGACAAATTCTCAAATCAACAGAGCAGGACAAATTAAGGTGGGGTTATGAAGAGAAAGGAACTTACACGACCAAAGAAGCATACCACATTATTATCAAAGATCAGCTCGTCAAGGACAAACTTTGGGAAAAAATATGGAGCCCCTCGATCTGGCCAAAAATATCTACATTCCTCTGGTTTCTCTCCCACAACAGGATACTCACCTGGGATAACCTCAGAAAAAGAAAATTTGAAGGACCCTCAATATGCCTCAATTGCAAAATGGAGGAGGAAACTGTTGTGCATCTTATGCAACTATGTCCTTTTAGGAGGAAAATGTGGGAGAAAGTCACCTTTCGATGCCAAAAGGAAGGCCGCGAGATGGGAAATGTAAACATTACTTTACGTAATTGGCCTCAGAACCCGTATCAAAGTTGCATCCTAAATGTACTTTGGCAAATAATCCCGGGAATTGTTATGTGGAATCTCTGGAAAGAGAGAAACCGCAGAATCTTCAAAAACCAATCAATGGATGTGCAACAAATTTGGCAGACCATAGTCATGAATGTACAGGAAACTCTATCCATAAAAAGCTGGTCACAGGAGGATTTCCCATCCAACAACAAGGAACAAGCAATTTGGAATAATTGGCAAATTCACTTAAGTTCTACCACCTTCCCCTCAAGAAGTATCAATAAACAGAAGGACATCCCCTCTCACTAGACCCCTCCGCCGCCCAATTCGTTCATGCTCAACTTTGATGGGGCTTCCAAGGGCAATCCAGGAGCTACAGGATATGGTGGTGTTTTCATAGATCACCAAGGACAAGTGCTTAAGGTCTTCTTTGGCTCCATTGGATGGAATACAAACAATGTCGCTGAACTTGAAGGATTATGGAAAGGTCTCAACATTGCCCAAAAGGATAGCTTCTTTCCCCTAATTGTGGAAGGAGACTCTCAAATCTTAATCAACATGGCAATCAAGATTCAACAAGGAACAGAGGCACAGAAGGTTAGTAGGAGCTGGAGAATGGTCGCCAAGCTGGAGCTACTTCAGTTCTGGCTAAGGGACAACAAAGCTGCAACCTTTAACCACATCAGACGTGAAGGGAATAAATTAGCAGATTTCTTAGCTAACCTAGGAGCAGAAAGAGGAAAAGACCATTTTGAAGGATCCCTTCAAGGTAATGTACCAGCGAATGACTGGTACACCTTCAAGGAAATCTCAAAAAAAGATGTTCAGAGGCAGAATCAAGACCACCCGGATGCGGGTGTTAATGTCTGATATGAAGTGTCATTACACCCCATGCTCAGTCGACATGGCTTCACGTCCTCGAAAAGTGGGTTCCATGTGCTTCGAGATGGTTTTGGGTTCCAGTACCTCCAGGTGCATTAAAGGCTCATCAATACAGGGGCACTCTCAATGTTCAGCTGACATTGTTTTTACCATGGCGCAAACATTCCTCTGTTCAGAAATGCAGGTTGGCACAGGTTTTGATAGTCTGGTTCAGGGCACTGTGAAGCCGGGAAGCCCTGCACGAAATCCACCCATCCTCGCAAACAATCCTCACCCAATCTTCACAGGGATTGTGAATATAGCCCAGACGAAGGTGCAGGCGATAACCCGGCAGCAGGCTCTTCAAGGTAATTTCTATTACGGCATTTGTAGCAACAGCAGCAAGTACAGGCTAGTTAAGCTTAGTTTGCATAGCTTTGCAAAGGTTATCACGCTCTCAATGGCTCCTCGCGCTGGTCACAAGGTGCCTCGCAGAGGTGGTCATTCCAGTCAGACAAGCGGCACTAGACATAGCGGACAGCCCAGTCTGAAGCGAATTTCACCTTTAGCATGTGCTTCGCCTCCCTCAGGTGCCTCACCTCCTTCAGGTGCCTCGATGCATTCAGAGGATTTAGAAAACACAGTTCAGATAGCAACATTTCGCTATCGACGCCGAACGAACAAGCCAGTGGTTAAAGCCAGCATTACTGTAATCTTTGATGAGGCGGACGAAGAGGAGGAAAGCTGCAAAAATGATTTGGGGGAGAAGACGCCTGCCCCCTCAAAAAATTCCTCCAAGGCCAAGGATAACTCCTACAATCCAGAAGTACAGCGCAGAATTGAGGAGGATAGCACTGAAGATTACTTGGCAGAGCAGGAGGAAGCCACAAGAGAACTCAGCAGTCTCAAACGGAAAGAACCAATGGATTCTGCTGAAGGCATTCTAGAGGCTCATATGGATTCTCATTGTAGCAAGCTCACCCCCACTCAGAGTGGCCTGAAGAATGAGGAAGAGGAAGACTCTCTGGATTATGCTCTTTACCTCAAGCTGCCTCCTGGTTATGACTGCATCGAGGATGTTCCAGAAGGGGTGGAAGTTACTTTGGAGCGAGACCCGATTCAAGCAGCTGAAGAAAGGAAGAAGAGAGCGATGGATCGCGAAGCTGAGGCGAAGAATTCTAAAAGTAAATGATTATAGAAGTTTCTAGGGTAAGCCTACCCTCAGGCGAAACTTATCTTTTTTGTCCTTTTGGTATGTCTAGGCTTTATGGTATGAAGTCTTTGAAGTTTAGCTGCCTTGAATACTCGATCTATTGTAACAGATCTCGGGGTCTGGTCTTCCTAGAGGTTTTGTGTCTGTCTCAGTCAAGTTTGATATGTCCAGGTTGGACAAGTTCCAGTACAAGACATTCTTTTTTGGTTTTTTGTATTCTCTGGCTTACACAAGCAGAAATACCAGTTGTAATGAGAAAATCCATGACAGAGAGCTGAACAATAGCTCTCAGAGGTGTATACCTCTTGTAAATATCTTTTTATCCTTTTTAATACATTAGCTTAGTCTTTACACAGAAAAAAAAGAAAAGTTCATCCTAAAAGGGTTATTTAAAGAATATTTGACCCAAAGGAAGCACACTAAACTTGAGCTCCTCAACCAAATATTTTAAACTATTGTTCTTGCTATGTTACATCGACAACTAATACAAAAATCAAAGTTTTGTAACTACCAATTGGAACGTATAGCCATGAGCCACCAGATCAAACCCACTCCTACAGAGCTACATATTAAATACTGTATGCATGATGAAGACCATGGATTTATACAAATTGCAAATTCCATTAATCTTATGACAAATGAGTAAACCAAATATATGAGACAGAGTGAAACTTTGTAAACTCTAAATGAAATGAATTATGTCCTAACACCATAATTGCATATATTTGAATATCCAATGGAATAATTATGTATTTCATAACTTAACATCAATTCATATGAGCTTTAAATTTCTTTCATATGCATTTAACATGTGGAGGCGTCCTCATAAATGCAAAGGGAAGTATTATATCCATCTTCCATTGCCACCTAGGTACAGCCACCAATAACGTGGCTGAACTAATGGCTATGGAGTAATTCTTAGATTTTCTGAATCAAGACAATTGTTTCAATGTCATGATAGAGGCGGATTCTGAGTTAATCATCAACTCAGTGAAAAAAATAAATAATGAAACTACTCCAGAGAAAGTCTCTAAACATTGGAAATTAATTCGAGTCTTCCAAAGAATTCAGAGCCATCTCCAGGGCCTTCACACTGTCAGTTTCCAACATGTTCGCAGAAAGGTTAATAAGTTGACGGATCTTCTGGCCAACCAGGGGGTCAGCTGCACAAAGGATAAGGTGTCAATGAAGTGGCAAGGGTTGCATCCAGGCAGACTGAAAGCCCTATGCTACAAGCAAGCGGAAGAAGATAGGGAAGTGTTTAGACACAAAGCCATGGAGGCCAACTAGAATTGATTTTCCCCTTAATGTGTCATCAAGTTCTAGTTGACTATTCTTTGGCAGGAAGAATCCCACGTCAGGACACCCATACTCCAGGGGTTAGCGAGATGAAGATCTTTGTTCATTGGTGGCAACGAATAGATTCCCACAAGTCTTCGTTTAGCGGAAAGCCACTAATCTTTACAAGGTTCCAACTTCAGGAGAGGGAGATTAATAGTTGCAAGAAGAATGGTGTTTTTTTTGGCAACTGGAATTTTCAGAAATCAAGGTCCCGGCATGTAAATCTGCCTCTCGGGTAATTTTCGGTTGATCACATTGCTTTCAAGTGGAAAACGATTTGGAGATTTCGCAGTGATTCCATTCAAGCTACGACACATGGGAGGGTGGGGTCTCGAAAACCGCCCTTCTTTGCATAGTAAAGCCAAACCATCTTATCTAGTGCGATATCATTCTCATCTGTAGGATTTAGTCGTAGAGGATCAACGATTGAGCTTAATCATGGAACTTGGTGGGGTAGAACTACTAGTCTTCGGTCTTTTTGGGCTAAGCAATATCCTCCTCAGCCATAGATCTCAGTGCTTTTTTTGGACGCCTTAGATGGTTTGGAATTTTCCGGGAGTGGGGCAACGGGAAAGTTTGTGGGCTTTTAGGGGGCCAGGCTTCACTTTTGTTGGTTGTTCCTTGGGTTTGAGTCTTTTGTTGTAAGACTAGGAGGTTTAGCACTTGGTGGCTTGGGCTTTTCATTCCTTTCTGTTTCCTTGGCGTCGGGTAGACGTTTGTAAAAATTGTACACTATTCTTTGTCTTAATGCAATAGAAGGATCCACACTTAAAAAAAAGAGGATAGTTGTTAGAGAAAACATGTGCATCTTGATATCTCAATTTAATCTAGGAATTTCTTGAAGAATAAGCACTCATAACCCAAATAATGCATATATATTTCATCCATATACTAGATATTGTCGATAATCTAGGTAGTAATTTAAAATGAATTAAATTACTAATTGAATTTGGATACTTTTCCCATCATTAAGGAGTTTCAGGATGTGTTTCTAGAGTAAATTTTGGGCTTCCCTCCCCGAAGAGATATATATTTCTCTATTGATCTAGTACCATTTGTAGCGTCATTCTCTAGAGACCCCTTTAGGATGAGTGTACCTTAGTTATTATATTTGAAGGTGAAGTTACTGGAACAACTATATAAATGCTATATTAGACCTAGAGTACCACTGTGGGGGCTCCTACATTATTCCTTCAGAAGAAGGATTATGAATTTGGAATGTGCATCGATTATTGACAATTAAATAATTTAACCATTAAAAATAAATACTCCTTGCCTTGTATTGATGATCTGTTGAATCAAGTGAGGGTGGAAACCATGTTTTCAAAAATTGATTTAACGATAAGATATAACCACCTGAGAATACAATATGAAGATATTCATAAGATAGCTTTTCGGACCAGATATGGCGACTATGAATTTGTAGTGTTATCATTTGGTATTACTAATGCATGAGCAACCTTTATGTGCTTAATGAAAAATGTACTTAATAAGTGCCTCAATAAATTTTTGTTGGTATTTATAGAAGACACTCTAGTGTACTCTAAGAATAAAGAAGAACACAAGGAACATCTGAAATTAGTGTTTTAAATTTTAAGATAACATTAGCTATATCCTAAATTTAGAAAATTTGAGTTTATTAAGGACATAATACAATATTTATGCCACGTTATTTCAAAGGAGGGACTGCATGTTGATCCTGAGAAGGTAAGGGCGATCCAAAATTGGTCCATACCTAGGGATGTGTTAGTTGTCCGCTGATTTAGTGGAATAATAAGATATTAATGATGATTTATAAAAGGATTCTCTAAACTAGCCTATCATATTACATTCTTAGAGAAGAAAGGAACAAATCTTGAGTGGACAACCAAATTTCAGGACAACTTTGAAAAACTGAAACACTTACTTATAGTCACATCTATTTTGGAAATTGTAGAACCATTAAAGGATTTATTATTTGCATAGATGCTTGCTTGTAAGTGTCAGAGGGAGTTTTCATGCATGAAAATTAAGTGGTAGTTTATGACTCTATCAAGGTGAAAGCAAATGAAAAGAATTATATTGTCTATGATCTAGACATGGCTGCTATAACACATTCTCTAAAGGTGTGAAGACACTACCTATTAATAAAAAAACATTATGCTGGTTGTCGATCATATTAGCTTGAAATTCTCTTTTAGCCAACTAGATCTTAACGTTAGGCATGCAAGGTCACTCACTTTCCTTAGTGAATTCAAATTTGATTTCAAAGACATAAAGGGAAATAAAATAAAATAAAAGGCACCTTAAACAGACATGGACATGCTCTAATGGGGGTATTTTTTAGTTGTATTAGTACAAATTTTGTAGAGAATATTAAAAATTCAATACATAAAGATCACAAATAGCTAGAAATTCAACAGAAATTGCAGCAAACAAATATTTCAGGATATGTTAAAATGTGTAAAAATTGCTAATCTACAAAAATAGATTGTCTGTTCCTAATGTGAGTGCCCTAAAACAAATGATACTAAATGAATATCATAAGAAACCATATGTAGACCAGGCTGGATATCAAAAGATGATAAAAATATTTAGGAAACATTTTGTTTGGACGGTCATGAAAAAAGAGGTGGTAGAATACTTATGAAAGTCTCGAGAATGTCAACAATTAAAGGTGGAACACCAACACCTTGTTGGATTGTTGAACCCATTGCCCATTGCTAAATGGAAATGAGAAGCAATTTCATTAGATTTCATTATGAGATTTCCAAAAATAAAACAACAACATCATTCCATTTTGGTGGTGGTGGACACCTTTACTAAATCAACACATTTTATACCTATGTCGTCCACTTATGGAACAAATCAGATTTCCAACATTTTCATGAAGGAGATTGTTAGGATATTCCGACACATAGGAAATCGTTACGTATAACTGGGACTAGTGTAGATTTAGGTAAAGTGTCTTTCTTTACTATGTACTTTTGAAACTTACAATCCAATGGTCACAATATGTACTGATCCGATGGCTCATTCTCTCCTCGGTATTACCAACACTTGATCCATGGCTTAACACTCGATTGCTCCATGATATCTATTTAAAGAGCATGGAGGGTTATTTTTAGTGTAACTATTCACGAGAGAAGCTTATGTAAATTTTCATTTTTTTATTAATAAATTGCCTGAAGTGGCCGCGTGGGCTCAAGCTGTGGACTGTTTCCTTCTTTGAGGGTTTTAACCACATTAGGAATACTGGTGTATTGATCTGTGATTTTTTTGTGAATAGTGTTCTTTGGTGTTTTGTCTAAGAAACTTACCCTGTAAATTCCTACATGGTATCAGAGCTATTTGAGGGCCGCATTTGATGGTGATCCATATATGAAGCTGGTAGAACTGCATTTGACTGCCATTTCCTAGATATATTGTTTCTAACTTCTTTAGGGATGAGAGGACTTCTCTATTGTGTTAGAAGGATATGTTCTAATTAGAAACCCCTTTTGTTTGAAATGAAAAGGTTTCTAGTAGCCCTAGCTATGTCATTTTTAAGATCTGGAGGTATACAGTCTTTATTTGAAGTTTTTAGTTATTTTCTCTCTATTTATTTTGGCTTATTCAGCTCTCTATTTTTTTATTACTTGATATTTACCTTTCATTTCTACGTATGCTCTTTGCCCCATGACTCTACGTCATCTCGATAAATACAAAACATAAAGGAACGATTTTTCTCATGCGTATGCTCTTTTCTAATGTGCCTTATTGTGATCTCAAATGGTCAGAAACATTGAGGAAAATATTTAGTTTCTGGCTAAAGCTAACTTCAAGACATAAGGTTTGTTTTTTTTGTATGTCTGTGTTGGGTTTTGTGGTTTTTTTTGGTAGGAAAAAAGACGTTTCTCAAGTAAGCACGCACCCCAAAACTTCAGTGTCAAAAAACAAAACCCTCCTCTTTTCGAAAAATTACGAACCTTTTAAGGTAGCTCACTTGATCCAAAGTTACTTTATGAGAATAGAGGTCTTGGGTTCAAGCCTTTCTTTTTGTTGAGTTACTTTTTCAAAAAGCACACGTAGCTTATGTTTTAAAGTTACTCTATGTAAAAGTGTTGTCACCCATTATAAAAAGTGAGTCACTTATAATTCTAAAGTCTCTTTATCTTTTATTTAAGTCATAATTTAGTGGGTAGTTCATAAACTATATTTGTAAAAGTGGCTTTCACTTATTTATAAAAGTAAGTCACATATTTTTTTTTTAAATTTAACTAATTAGATTATGTTTGGAAAGGGGGGCAGATTTTTTTTTAAAGATAACATTATTGTTCATTTCCACACATTCACGCATTCCTTCAGTAGCCTCAAGAATGTTTGTTCAAAAAACCATAACATCTTCATCTCGAAGCTATCTTCAGAGCCATTTTTTTGAATTAGCCTAATTTTTCGAGATCTTTCCATTGCAATGCTTAGTTTCAGCATCTACAACTTTAGTTTCTGTTAAAATGAAAATTCCATGCCAAGTTATTCTTGACAACACCAACTGCTTCCAATGGTGGTTGTACATTATGGATTTATTTAGAAGTAAAGATCTTTACAGAGTAGCCTCAGGCCAAGAAAGCAAATCCCATGATGAATATAAGGCAGCCAAATGGGAAAATAGGTAAGATCAAGCACATGGGTTGATACCGATGTCTATTTCTGCAGAACTTAGATTCCATATCGCAAAACATGATACTCCTAATGAAGCAATGAAACAACTCACTAAAGCTTTTGGAATTAAAAATGAAATTAGAGCCCATCAACTCAAAAATGAGTTGCTTACATTGGACCCCAATAATTTTTCTTCCATTGAAGATTTTTTATCCAAGTTCAAGACCCTTAGACTTCTCTTGGAAGGTGCTAAGGTTAAGAAAGAAGATGGTAGCCTTATCTATTCCAATCTTACTAAGTTCGGACTGACATACTCTGTTTTTCTTTCCACCTCCCACTCTACTAGAGAAGCCTTTATTTCTCAAGGACAAGACTACAAGTCCCTCTCTTTTGATGCATTTTATGATTCTTTAATAAGATAACAAGAAAAGCTCTTATATCTTGTCTTCTTAATCTTGGAAACTGTTCTAAGAAAGCTTTAGCTTCCCAAAAACAACCAAATTTAAAGAAACCTAAGAAGCAGTATCTTAAAAAGAATGGTCCTAAACAAAACAAGGGTCCTAAGAAATTTTATCCTCAAAATGAAAAAACATTTCAACAAAATGATAAGGCGAATGAAAACAAATGGAAGAAGATTGATAGCCACTTTTGTAATCGAGATGGCCACATAGAATCCAAATGCTTTAAAAATATGGAAGCCTTGGAAGCAACAACGAAGAAGCATAACATCCATTTGGAGCACTCTTCAACTTCAACTTCAACTTCAGGAATAACATTTTCTGCATTTGGCTATCAAGCATCTCGGCCTGGTTATGCACTAAATGTATCTTCTTCTTCTCATTCTCATTAGTGGCTCATTAATTCTAGAGCTTCTTAACACATGGCCAAAAAGAAAGCCATGTTTTCTTCTTTAAATGATTGTAACACCAAAAATATATATGTTGGTGATGATAGATTTCTTATTATTGTAGGGATTGGAATTGTTCATCTAAATAATGGTCAATTTAATGATGTAATATGTGTTCCAAGCTTATCTTACAACCTTCTATATGTATATTAGATAAATCATTCAGGTGAAGGTAAAATCATTGAATTTTCACCTCACGATGTTCTAATTAAGGACCTAAGAGATCCTAAATAGATTTTAGCTACTAGCATTACTGATGATTCTACAAGGTTGTATAAGTTTAACAACTTTGGGTCATCAAATCTTCCCCCAGTATTTGTTGCTCATAATGATGAAGTGAGAAAACTCTGGCATGAGCGATTTGGTCATTTAAACTATCTCTCCCTTCATAATCTATGTAAAGAAAATATGGTGATAGTTCTTCCAATGGTATCTTGCAGAGATGGTGTATGTTTCGGATGTGTACTCAGAAAACATCATCAGGAGAGTTTTGAAAAATGTGCCTCTTGGCATGCCTTAGCCCCTTTACAACTTATGCATAGTGATTTATGTGGTCCACTTCTAGTAGTTTCCTTCTTTGGCTACAAGTGTTTCTTAACATTCATTGATGATTTCTCTAGATGCATTTGGGTTTACTTCTTAAAACTCAAGAGTGAAGTATTTAACATGTTCCTGGCCTTTGAGGCCTTTGTTGAAAAACAATCTACACATCAAATTCTTAAGTTAAGATCTTATAATGGCGAGGAATATGTTAACAACAAACTCATCAAATTTTTAATTGAGAATGGAATTCAAATGTAGCAAATTGTTCCATATACTCCATGACAAAATGGTGTAGCTGAAAGGAGTAACCACACCTTAAAGGAAACGTCTAATTGTATGCTTCAATCTAAAGGACTTAGTCTTAATTTTTGGGCAAAAGAAATTAACTGTGTAAATTACATAGTAAATCACACTTCTACTAAGGTTTTAAAGAATATCACTCCAGAAGAAGCATGGAGCTCAATTAAACCCGATGTAAGTCACTTTCGTGTTTTTGGAAGTGAAGCATGGGCACATATTCTAGATGAGAAACATAAATCTTTAGAACCTAAGAGTCAAAAATGTATTTTTGTTTGATATTCTGAAGATGTCAAAGGATATAGAATTATTCCAGTTAAGTCCAAAAATGTTATCATTAGAAGACATGTAAAGTTTGCTGACGGTATATCAGCCTACGAGCCTAGTTCAATAAATCTACCACCTCTCTCTATCCCTTCTACTTTTGAAAATATTTCTTCTTCAAATGATGACAACGAGGATGAAAATCCTCCCCAACCTTCTCAGGATTCTCCTTCAGCTCCTCAACATCCAAAATGGGTTCGTGCTACTCAAGATGTAGTAGGTGCTCTTGCTAGTGATCCTATAGATCAACGACGTACACATTCTTAGTTCAACAGAGCCTCTTCTTTACTGGCTCAGGCTTCAACCAATTATGATCCTAACACCTTTGCAAAAGCTTCAGGACATCCTTATTGTGATGCAGGGATGGATGAATAATACAGTTCATTATTGGCAAATGATACATGGGATATTGTTCTTCTTCCAAAGGGACGGAAACTTGTTAGATGCAAATGGGCTTATAGAACCAAGTATGGAATAGATGGAAAAGTTGATAAACATAAAAATCATCTTGTTGCTAAGGGTTCTTCACAAGTTGAAGGCATTGACTATACTGAAATGTTCTCCCCTATTGCCAAAATGAACTCTATCCATCTTGTTCTTTCCCTTGTTGCCTCTTTCAAATGGGAATTCCATCAGATGGATGTTAAATCCTCCTTTCATGGGGACTTGGACAAAGAAATCTATATGGAATAGGGGAACAATCAGGTTATCTGGAAGGGGAGAAACTTGTTATAGCATCAACTCACCGAACATAATCGTGTAACCATCAAATAATGGACAAATGAACACAACAAAACTAGAAATAAGCATGTATTTCTACTAGTCATTTTAGAAACTTTGGGAAGTTTATTTTTAGGCAGTAGGGTCAAAATTCTTTTAGTTGTTTCCTATTCTATTTTATATAATTTGTTTTCTAAATAATATAAAAGGAGATAGAAAGTACATAGAATTTTCAAAGTGCAGTCATGTATTACCATTATTTTTGTATCATGCTACAAACACATGTGAAACATGATTCTTTGTCTTTTGAATATTAAAATAGATTTTTTTGTCGAGATAAAAAGAAAATTGGTAAATCTATCGATTCATATGCGGTAGTATTGCAAGAAATTTAATGGACCATTAGCATTCTATTCAATATATGATCAGTGTACCTAACTCAAGATATATCACTGTTAGAGATCTCAAAAATAATTTGGTCAACAAATACAAGTCTATTCCCATCTTTTAAAGCACCAATTCACCAACCTCAATAATAGACTCATCAAATAACAGACAAATAAGCACAAGCAAGCCGACAAGTTAATCATATGTAGATGAAAAAAAACGCGACTAAACTTTATATAATGAGGTGTAAAAAAATAGTTTCCTCAATGATACATATGAAGCCACTAAAATTAGTTAATAATAAGACCTCAAACATTTGCATATATGTATGGTAGTACCACAACACTCTTCTTGTATAGAATCTAAAATGCATGGCATGCATCCAATATTACGTAACAAAGCTAAATTTAAGTAGCTTGAGAAAAGGAAAATTACACAAAAACCTCTACAACTTTAATTAATTATATAATTCACCTTGGTAGCTTATGGATCTGTGTGATGATTGGTTTCCTCCATAACGATTTTGGCCTTTACTTCACTAGCATTATCCCTATTACCAGTTTGCAGTTGTTGTAAATTACTAAATTAGCATCTCCAACTTTACAAGAACAATGATTCTCGATAGTATATATCAAAATCAAATCTTAACAAAGTAGCATATGCAATGTAATGCATTGTCAATTGAATTAAAAAGTACATTCAAATCGTTGTGAACATCCAAATGCTAGATGGTCGTTTTAAACTTAAATTGGATGCATAGTGACATGTTCAGAACACCACATCAAGAAGAAAGGATGAGCATGTCACATTCTTTAACAAAGAGGGTTTTGGGATCAATTAAATATTCTACTTCAAATCCTTTAACAACACAGTTAATCTTTGTGTGATCCATTAAAGTTCTAATTTGAAGGCTAATGTTGTTCTTTGTAGCTCCTGAAATGTCACTCTCTGCTACAATCCCACCCTTTCCATGGATAAGTTTAGCTACCCAAGAACTGACCTTTCCAAAATGTATAAAAGCTAAGAGATGTTTTGGTTCAAGTATAATGTATTTCAGTCTGTAATGGTTCTATAACCATCCAATTGATGTTATTCCCATCATTATCAAGGAAATTTCATTTCATTTAGTTTCATAAATATATGTTCAGCAAAGAAAAATCATGGTAATGATTTTCTTTGATGCAACTATTGTAAGTAGAAAATTCAAAGAAAGGCAAGCAAGCTGGTTTTTTTTAATGAGGTTAGACATACAGTCACAATAAAGATGGAAGAGAAAATCAATCTATATGGATTACAAAACTTTGA
>APFE031648945.1:288381-310701 GCA_000404065.3 Pinus taeda | reverse complement strand
ATGAAGTCAATACATACTTCCCATTTTTCAAGGATATAGATTAGTGCAGGTGCATCTTATTTTGGTAAAAATGTGTCGAGTTTAATTTAAAGAATATTTGGAACTTTGAAGAATTTAATTTGATTGTGATTTAAAAATTATTTAGGATTTTGAAAATTTAAAGTTGATTCTAAATTTTAAAAAAAATTAGAAATTTGTTTGTAGATTAGAGAATATTTTAAAATTTGACTGCCTCACTATCAACTTGCAAAATATTCTTAAAATCTATGTCTATCCGTCGTGGTAGGTATGTCGTGTTTGTCTGCCCGTCCGTGTCAGGTATGTCGTGATATGTATGGCATCTCATGATTTAGCACTCACACCAAACCACTTCAAGATGTCAGTGCCAAAACATTAAAAATACGATTACAATCTGCGCAATTCCTTACCTTCGCGGCGATAAAAAACTTAGGCTAACGCAAGCGCTCTCCTTACCTTCGCGGCGATAAAAAACTTAGGCTAACGCAAGTTGAGCGCAGGTTGAGCGCATCGGGCAACGTGAGGCCGGCAATAAGACCTCCAAACAAAAACTTTGGATAAAATTTTTTTGCCAGGAAATTGCGCAGGTAAACTTTGGTTAAGTAGTAAATAGCGGGCACATATTTGCGGTCAACGCATCAACTAATAGCCAGTTGACTGCGTATCGAACGCTAATAGTCCCAGGCAGGGACTAATAATAAGGAACGATGAATGAATATTGCAAAATTGGACATTGTTGAGATACGTGCAACATAGATTTGAAAACTCCTTTGAGAAAACTTGGAATATATACATTTTTCATGTACATGTATATTTTGTTTCATTCTCTTTTAGGTGGATTGGTTAAGGTGGAACTTGGTGAATAATTGTTCTAGGTGGTGCTTTAGTGGAACATTGAACCTTCAGGAGAATGAAATGAATATTTTGTTGGCACATTTATGAAATAATGGACTTGGTTTACTAATTAATTTAACTTCATTGCAGAAAAAGTGGCAACAGTTCTTAATTTGTATTTGAGGGTTCCTTTTATTACTAATAGATATATAAATTAAGTCTCCAAAATTTTATTGCCAGGATTATTACTCGAATAAGTTTTGAATAGAAAACCACAAGAAATATGTCCTAAGTAGCAGCTCCAAGTTTTATATGTACCTCCTGCACATGTCGTATCATGCATTTTCCATTAACTTTTTCTTTCGAGGTGAAGAGACGTTGCGAGACTTAATAGTCTACTTTACTTTGATTAAATCTAATATAAAAAATACTAGTTCACTGTGGGACCTTTCGGCATTGAATTGGTCATTCGTTGTTGCATTGATGACTTGGCTGTGATGGTGGCCTAAAACAGAAACAAATTTAAATTATAGTGTTAATTATTTTTGGTTTTTGTTGGATCTGTGTTTTCTCTAAGTCACTTCATGGGTTAATCTATAAACATATGAAAAACACGAGTGAACCACCTGCAATTTTTTTTATGCTTGAAGCATATCACCAAAAGTGAAAAAAATGTCAGTTCAATTATTAATAAGAACCCTTGAAAAGGGGATCAGTTGTTGTTACAAACACAAGTGATGGATGGTCAGTAAGATGTAAGCTCAGAAGCCTTAGAAGAAGGCATCTCATTGACAATTAGAAGATGATTCTCTTCTTCTTCAAAACGTTTCACTCAAATGATATATCGACCGGTAACAAGTTTGGTGTCTACCTTGGGAGAATAGTACATTGTTCTAGAGGGTTTTTCTTATGGGTGTCATTCTCGAGAATACTAGACACCTAGTCATAATAAAATGATAATTAACCAACCAAGCATAACGCTAAAGCTAAACACAATTAACTTCTACCAATGTCAACTGCTACTTTCAAGGAAGTTATTACATTATTGTATTATTTTTACAGCCAGTGCCATGAGTGATATGATTTATTCATGCTCAAATGGGATCTTTCTTCTTGGCTACACACCTTTATGATAGGTAAGATATGCAGGATAAGACTATGAACATCTCTCATGATTAAACCATAAATTAAACAGGGAAATAGTAGGACTTGATGAATAATCAAGTGTTCATTTCCACAATTGTATAAAGATTTTTATTACTATAGGCTTAAGAGCACATTAAAAAAAAAGTGGCTTAAAATGATGGTAATCGATTTTAATAGATATCATCATGATATGGTTAGTAAGATGTTAGTGGAAGTGGCATAGTGGGTAATTGATATCGTACTCATTATATCTATCCTACTCATGATAGCATATGCATGGACTATGATGCGTAAGCAGAAATACTTCTATTTTGAACGTATATGGCTGGGTGAATAGATTGGGACTTGTTTGCCTTGTTGACATTAATGTGCATATACAAAAGTGAAATATGAATATCTGCCCATATTCAACATTGATAGGAAATAACTTCACCCATGCTGAGTTATTAGATGTGACTTTTAATTAAAAACTGAAATCAAGTGAAATGTTAGGTGAGTATCCATATAGGTATGAACAAGGTAGAACTGATTCAATTTTTGGATAATTAAATTGCAAGGGGGAAGAGAGAAACCCTGAACACCTATGATGGAATGAAATAATTGATAGGTAAATTTCTAACATGATCATCATGTTATCTTAACTATAGTAAAAGAAAATTATCAAAGATACAATTATGTAGGGTCTTGGCTAAATAAAATCCAACCTAATACCTGAAAGGATGATTATATAATGGAGGAAGTCCATGTTCGTAATAGAACTATGCTTTTTCATGGATAGTTTACATGTTGTTACCATAGTTGGTTACATTGTCCTTAAGATGAACATGTTGGAGAGAAACATGGTTAATATCCATGCATGTTATTGAGTTATATGAATTTACCATGCAAGAACATTTGTGTGCGGTATTATAGACCTGAAAGAGTATTGTATTTATCAAATGGTATAGTATAGTTGCATAATAATGAGTCATACAAACCTTCCATGTAAGCACTTCCTCATGAATTATGGCATTGATAGCATTTTACATGTTGATTCAATTCTCAACAATCATAAAGATATTGGCTACCCCATTGCCTATTAAGGAGGAGTATGTTCTGTAGAAGGAAAGAGCATGATTGACCTGATGATAAACTACATGTTTTGTTGCTTATATGTTAGGTATAATTGTGATTTGAAAAATCAATAGTATGGTTCTACCAATGTTTATAGTTATGCATAGCATGTAGGAATTTGGTTTTATTTCCTTACATGTAGGGGATTGGAATTGATTGAACTATATTGAAGTTATATGTTGGGCATTCATATTCCAATAGTAAATAGGCAAGTATGCATGACTATGTTAGGAGTCATTCTGGACAAACAAGTGAAAGGTTTTTGATCTTACCGAGAGGAAAATTTTTATAATCAAAGATGTTATAGCTTGAAATAATGAGTAAATACCTTAAAAGTAAGGTTGTTTAGTTTTTCTAAAATTAATAACAAGTAATGCAAATGGTGGAAGATATCATTACTTGAATGGCACACAAAAATAGACTATGATTTTGGTCAGAGATTGAACTAAGGTCATCATGCTATAGAAATCATTGATAAATGGTATAATTGCTATAAAAGTACTATACTGAAGTAAAGGATGGTGAGGGCATGTTATAGTATAAAGACTATATGGTTGTACAAATTGTGGTCAAATTAATCCTTTGATTAATGCATCTTCTTATAGTGTGACGCGTTTTTCTGTTGGAAGAATGTATGGTTAAAGGGTGAATTTAACTTAATCTAATTTCCAGGACATGTGCATCTTTTGAAGGATATGTATAATAAAGGCTATAAGTATCCTTGAGTGCAAACCATAGTAATTGGTGAAGTAGCACAAATGGTATGGACCCCTGGGTCAATTAAATGATATTTAGCAATCTATCTAAAATATATTGACATCATAATTTGTACCATGAAATTTTAGAGGATCTCTTATGAGATTTCATTGATAAGGTGTGTAGACATAATAAGGAAATGTTGCGTGATTCAAACAAGAACTCGTAAACAAATAAATTATCCTTTGGATAAGGGTGATTTAATGTTAATAATGAGACAACATGTAAACACTCTGACATCATAAACACTTACAACTACAAAGAGCATAGGTTTGAAAGTAGTAAATTGTTTATGTATAATTACAAAGAATTATGCATGGTCAACAGGTTGCTGAAGCATAAACGACACAATAGTAAAACATACAAGTCAAATTAATGATCTCATGAATATTAAACTTCAACAACTGTGAGTTAATAATATGCTTCAAAACATTAAGCGTAAGGTATGATTAAGAGGGAAATATGTATGAATCCAATAATATGTGATTGGTATTGTAACCACATAACATCTGGAATTGATTTACACATGACATAAAATCTTTCTTAATTACGAAGATGAACCATGGAAATGAATGTTTGTGTGACACTAACATGGTGGATAAAGTTATGTCATGCATGTGATACCATGAGGATGGTATTATAGGTTGTACCACAGCTGGAATATGTATAACAATACATATGGGACCATATGACTACATATGCTACAAGGTTGAAAAATGGCACACTGGTTTATTGGTGTGTATAGCATGCCTTGTGTATAGGGTATGCAATAGTCATTAGATTGATGTCTCTCCAGGTAAACAAACCTGGAGATTACAGACAAGAAGGAAAGTATGTGTGGTATAAGTAGCTATGTTTAATCACAGTTTGGCATACACACAATTATGATGAATATATATTAATATATATTGTGATGTGAAATAATCTCTTATGAAATTGCAGGTGTATTAATGTCGAAAATATGCTAACTGATGTATTGTATGTAGAGAGACTACAAGAAGAAGGTATTGGACAAGAACACGAAGGCTTGAAAGAATGCAAGCAAAGGACATGAATTCATTACATAAAATAAATGATATGAAATAGTTTCTTTCATAGTAACATATTATGATATTTATCATAGTTAAATTCTACATCGATAAAATTCTCACAAATGGTTTGAAAGAAATGTGTGATAGGTAGCTATGGAAGGGAAGATGTGAGGACCACTCCTCAATACCGATGTAGCTCTGGAAGGAGATATGCTGGGAGCAATCATTGTGGCAAATGTACATCAGGAAAATTGCATCACATGGCAGAGCCATAAGGGCTGTTGATTAGAAACCAAATAACTGTGAACGAGGACATGACGTAGTAATACACCGAGGACGATGTAATATTTAACGAGGGGAGTATGTAACACCCCTCCCTTGTGTATTATATTACTTTAAACCTAAGATAAGTTAAATCGAGGTGCGATATCCTCCCTTGTGTGTTGAATGTTCATATATATGAAAATTCTAGTAATCATTTGAGACATATTAATGACCAAAGAAATATGACGAACTTTTGGTATTTTTAAAAGATACTATAAATTAGCTAGTAATAGACATACATATGAGAAAATTAGTCATCATTTGTAACCTCAAATTTTTCATTTACAATAGTCATTATTGTTTTTGGTAGTTTTATATTCATTTTAAAAATGACTTATTCAATAATTTATATTCATTTCATTCACTTAATTACTAATTATTGTAAACAACTAATTTAACTCATTGCACATTCATTTTATTTGTGATCATCATTAATGAATATAAACTACTAATTTAGTTGCCTTAGGTCAATTTTTCATGTTCATTATTAGTCAACATAAATTAATTAGTATGATTTTGCAACTAAATTAAAAAAAAAAAATGTTGTACATTGTGCATGTTCATCTAATATGAAAACACAAAGTTACATATGTTAATTACAATACTAAATAATATCAACTATAAATATATATAATTTCAAGCACATAAATTATATTACATGAAATGTCAAGTTTTACATTGAGTTTCAAACTTTATAATGGTTGGAATACAATTTACAGATGAAATATTGTTTCATAAAGTTTTCAAAACATTATCATTGTGTTTCCAATGCATTGCAGGTGAATTCACCAACTCATGTGGGATATTGGCTTTAAGCGTATTAGTAGACCGGTTTCTACAATTGTCACTATAACGTTATTGTTCTACTTTTTCTTCAATTCATGCTTCTTACCATCAATAATGAGTTCATATTATGAATATGAAAGAGGATATAATGCAGAGTATAAGACATGAAAGACAATGAACACTGGAATATAAACTAAAGTAGACTATAAAGAGTTTATATGACATATACCTCAACTTCTGCAATGTCAATGACATTTTTCCCCAAAAAAGCAAGAAACACAAACAATTTTTAATTATTTGTGTAATAGTGGACTCTATGTGGTCAAATGAATGGTATAAAAAAAAACAAAATTAAACTTCACCATATAATATAACACCTTAAGGACTTAGTATTCAAACTTTAGGAAAAGCTTTGGCACAATCATACCAGCTAAGTTACACGCTAAAAATATTAGGTTGTAGATAAATTGTGAAAACAAAATTCAAACTACTTGAATTCTCAAGTTCATGTTTAGTGACACACTACGTTTCTAACAAGAACATAAAATAACTCATCAATTGACTTTTGTAATTTTGTTACATACCTAGAAATTAGCAAGATATATGCTTCTAACATATAATACTTTAGCCACAAAATGTAACCTATATTGTACGGGACCAGAAATATTCACAAACAATTCTATATAACATGTTGTTAAATTATAGAAAAGTAGAGAAAGTTTCATACCAAGGTACATTTTTAATTCTGAAATTTAGTTTTTGTGATACACTAAGTTTTTGACAAGCGCACAAAATCGCCCATCAATTGACTTTTTTATTTTCTTTATTTTACTTGAAATTAGAAAGGTATATGCTTCTAGTGTTTGATCTTTTTTGTTAAATGAGGAATTCATTCTTGCTGGAAATGAATGTTCCATATACATTATAGTAATTGATCATTTTCCTTTATTTATATTCTCATTGAATAAATCTACTCTATCTAAGAATAAATTTATCTCAAGTTAATCTTAACTCAAGTTGCCTAAATAATGTATATAAGTGTTTTTTCTTGCATACAATAATTACTCCCTTGCATAGTAATGTGCTCAATCATTATAGATATTATGGAGAAACAATCTTCCTAGTGACAAAAATATGCAGCAAAAATAGTACCGCAGATGTTTAAGCTTTGAAATTGCATTCTTAGCCATATAGAATGCAACCTTGGGAGCAAGTGCGAATGTAGAAAATTGAAGGAATTCCCATTTTCCTAAATAAATTTTAGGCCAAGTGCAAAATGTCTTTCCAATTACAATTGTAGAAACTAAATCATTTCCTTCAGTAATTAGGGTGTAGGGAGGGTTACACACCACACAACTTCCTCAAACATTGAATATAGTATGAGTTTGAAGGTGGAGTTTTGCATATAGGTGTGTGTTGTGTGTTGTGTGTGTATATATATATATATATATATATATATATATATATATATATATATTATATATATATATATTGGAAGTATCATTTCCTAAGGAGCATCTTATATAGAAAAAACTATTAAGCGAAGAAAATTATCCATCCTATTGAAATAATGCTCTTTTTCTACGAAAACAATGGTTCTTGCATGATTAAGGAGGCACATCCTGCATAAAGAAGAATCCATAAAAAATGAATTATAGAGAATAAAGGGTCTTAGTACTAATAAATTGGTGCCTACATTAGTAAGAAGGCACACTCTATGGAAGAAATTTCAAGAAAATAATTTTTGTAAGGAAATAAAGAACCTCTTGAATATCTGAAAATATGATGGTACCTGCATGTAATCTCGTTAGAGACTAGTTAGCAGATGCTGTCATTGGGAAGGTCATGAATCAAATATTTCGATGCCACCCAAAAATGACTAGGATGAATATTTTAACTTTCTAAGAGGAAATATTTAACCATTTGACATGTGAAATTCTATATACATATGACTTGAATAGTGCCATCACTTAAATAGAGCTTGTACCCAAGGGTATAAATCACATTTCCATTTGATAAATATAAGATTAAGGGCACCTTTCCTTAATGGAGGGGGACTCATAAGTTAGTACTAGAAGTAACAAGACAATCAATAGATCAAAAATAAATTCCTACGAATCAAAATTTTTTATTATGCCTCCATTTATGAGAATTTTGCAATGATATTCATTACCATAATGTTATGTGTTCATATTTATTTAGAAACCAAGTGATTGAATATGGTTAAAAGGCCTATGATTGTAAAATTATCTTTAGTTCCCTTATGTTACAAAGTTGTAAAAGTCAAAGAATCTCTTGATAGAACTTCTACAAAATAAATTTGAATGAGGAACAACATATATAGAAATTGATTGGCAATATTGCAAAATACATTTTTTTAAAGCCACAAAAGTAATACATGAAAATATTATGTCCTTGTGAGGGTTGAGAACAATGAGAATATATAAACCTAGTTGTCTATTGAATATAATTAATGACAATAAATAGATACATAGATATAGGATGTTAATTTTGTTTTTACATGAAAAATGGCCATATCAAAAGACATAAATAAGGTGGGAGAACAAGGTGAAACTCTCTAACAAGGACACTCATACAAAACTAACTACTTGATGAATGATCATAATACCAACTACAAATAGTTGGAAGTTTGGGTAGGTTGTAAGTCTAAGAAATATTGAATCATATTTAGGATGAATAAAAGTATCAATGGCTCTCAGAAAAGATATGCAATTGTTACCATAGCAACTTGGTACTTAAAGCATTCTATTACCTGCAAAGTCACAACTTGTCTCAAGTGACCAACTTCCAGTGTATCATGTTAACATCATATCTATTTACTATATTTCTCATGTCAAAATTTTACGCATCCACATTTCATAATGGAAGAACTATATCCCTAATCTTGATAAAAGGATGGTTCCTTGAAAATCAATTTCATTTAACATACCGAATATTTTAGTGTTTGGAAATGTTTTGAGATGTACTTATAAGTAAATCTAGCAGAAGGAAAGTGGTCTCTATCTTAGTTCCCACATGGTCCCAACTATGTTCCACTACTTTATAATCTAAAACAATACCTAAAATAAACATTTACTCTAAAACAATAGCTAAAATAAACCTTTACACATGTCTCTGTCCTAGATGATTTTGAAACACATAACTGAAACTTCAACAATTAGATTGTATACCCAAACACATACAACATGAATTGTGTGTTATGATCACAACAATTCTTCTAACCCAATTCTTCTAACAAGTTTCAAACCCAACTCTTTGCTAGAATCCCTCTCCTAGAAAAAGAAAACATGCACACAATTTCATACACAATAAAAAAAAGGTATTTCGATTAAAATTCATAATAGCCTCTATTTACTGTAAAATGAGCATTCTGAATCCTTCAAGCGTTTAATTGAGAAATGCATAAATAAATTCAAAATATGAAACATATACTGCTTGTCGTGCTTCTTGAACAAAAACCTCTACAAAAGCACAAAATCTCAAACATTTGAAGTTCCTAGCACATTGAATGGAACATCTTACTAGGATTTTGAAATCATATTCTTCTCGAGCATACTTTGTATAGTCATTTCTTAAAGTCTGCATCAGCATCATTGAGAATAAACACATGAGAAAAAGAACCATTATAAATGAATTAAAGGTGAAGAACAAAAGGATTTGTTTATGGTAGAAAAAGTTTGTATATCAGGCTTTGTACATTGGAATAAATACAAACTTTGGGGGTCAAAAGTCATACGAGATATTCTCTTTCCAAATTACAAGGAAATATGTATATATTTTTCTAAATATTCGTTTCATTTTTTATGTGTATTACATAATAGGAATCCTGGGAAAATTATGATTAAAGATTTAGAGACAATAACGAACAATGGTATAATGCGACCATTAATGTTGACAACAATCGAATTTGGAACAACTGGAACAGTAATTCCTTTATTTTTTACTTAATGTTCAAAGAAAGGATAGTCTAAGTAGACATGAAAGCACCCGACCAAGGTTATGTTGGTCTCAAGCGAATGGACTGAATAAGTAAGTTCTAGTGGCATCTCAACAATAAGAATATTTGTATTCTCCTTAGTGAGGTTGACATGAATTATCTATAATTGACATGTAGCACAACTTTAATAAAATGTGGAAGACAAGTCAACTTGAAGGGAACAACACGTGATCCAGAGAAACAATTTAAGTGAAATACAAAAAATGCAAATGACATGCCCTCAATTGACTTGGCCACTATTGGTTTTCACAATAATATTCTTGTGTGTATAGAAAATTCTTCTCGCCATCACTCTTGTCTAGATGAATTTCACCAACAAACACTACATATCAAAGTTAGCAGATTCAATTCATCAGACCCTATAGGTACAATGAAGAAAAATAATGTAAATTTATACTACACAAAATCTTAAAAAATGCATACCTAGAGAGGAATATCATTTGGTACAACCAATGCACCATCCTTCCATCCATTAAAAGAGACTTTTAAGTTAGAAATAGTTTGGTCTATAGGAAACAGAAATAGAAAATAATTCAACCTTCTAAATTTCAAGTGCGATATCTAAGAATCATGACTTCTGAAGAGAGAGGACACACCCATGAAGAACTAAAGCTAGTAAGCACTTTCAATAAATTCGTTAAATTTTTTCACTTTGGTAGCATAAATTTCACTTCGGCATATTGGGATTTTTTCAACATTTTCTACCACGAAACAACATATATTCGAGGTTAGCACATAAACATTTTTAATTATAATTTTTGTTTCTTGATAGGATCCAATCCATAAAATATCACTGTATCAATAGGAAAAATAATTTTATTTTAACTAATAGCACTGTGGTCTCATTTCAAAGTAGTGCGATCATAGATTGTAACATTGTATAATAGATAGCAATGACAAGAAATATTTACAAAAAACTTCAATTAGAGTAAATGAACTCAACAAGAAGATCTTTGACAATGAGAAGAAAGTTGAGAAATAATCTAAACTTACTTCCAAACTTGATGTCAGGTTGGTTATCTCTGAGCTCATTTCCTTCTAGAACCTCACCAAGCCCACCCCACTTATGCATGGGATTTTTACCTACTTGGAAGAATGATAGACTATTGTAGTTATATCCTTCTTGAGGATTATTCAATGGCCAAATTTGCTCACCCATAAAGTAATAAGATAATTTTCTCGATACTGCCTAGAAAAAACACAAAGTGTATCAAACAATGAGATAAAAGTAAAGGAATTTAAAAAAAAACTAATTCTAAGAAAAATGCACCAAAACTAGGAGAAATGTCAATAAACAAATTTCATTGAAATGCAATTGATGGGTTTCCAAAAATGGGTTTAAAAGAGAGCCTTTAAAAAATAGAAGGCCGATAAAATTATACTTCTAGATTGCTTGGATCCCTGATAAATGCAATGTATATATGTGATTTTCACATACCAATGACCTTGAAAGAAAAATTGTATATCATTCAAACAATTAAGCTTTTGTGAAATATAAAGAGAGTTGTCTCGAAACAAGGACGGACTGTAAGGTGAAAAGTAAATTTTCCATCTACCACAATAATTTTCACTGTATGAAAGTAGAACATGTGCTCCACCACATCATGTGGAGAAAATACAATAGCGTTTTAACCAGGACAACAAATACACACTCTAATTTGACACCATAAAAGTCCTATGATCTAATATCAAGTCCAAATCTATCCAAAAAGTTAATGCTTGAATTATACACAAGATACCAATAAAATAAAATAATCTCAAACCCCCGACAAGATACAAGGCAAGCCAACCTAATAGAAGAATTGATCAAGCGATCAACGAAACCTAAAATAGGAGAACCACATGACCATAGATAGTCCACAGACTTTGCTTTAGTGATCAAGTTCTTTTAAATCCATAAAACATATTACCCAAGTAATAAAAAATGGACCAGTGACTGCCCAAGGTTGATCAAACCACGTTTAGGAGTAGGAATATGATGAATGATTCATATCCAACCCTTGTTCAAGCATCAATCTGGGTTGGCATGTTATAATTGTGAACCATTCATCTAGGATTCAATTATGTGTATTCGTAACATTTCAATGTAAACTGTTCACAGGCCCTAACACTGAAGCATAAATCTTGGGTAGCAAGGCTTTCCATAAGTGAGCTCCAAAGCGTAAATTTAGGGTAACGAGATATTCCATAAGTGAGCTTTAATATTGTAAAATAGAATATGGGTATGTATTAAAACAAAAAGTGAAATTTATTGGTAAAATATTTTTCGTAGCTTACTTTATGATCATACTCTGATGCAAACATTCTACCCAAGGCCACGACCATGTAGAGGTCGCAAAAGAATCAAATTCCATCCTTATACCCCCATCTTGGTCGCTGTAGATTTTGATCTAAACCTATGTGGTTATAAGACATCTAGATCTTGGATCTCGTCTTCCCTCTTATGCGGAGACTTTCCTTGCACACTCCCAATTTCGGAAAGAAAAAAAAAATAAAATTAGGATGAAATTCGTAAAGAGAGATTGGTAAAATGCACTCTTTTGAATTTTAAATCATTCATTTTCCATTTCTATTAGCCTTTCTTTAAGCACTAGAAAATAGACGAACACAATGAGGTAATTGGACTTTTAACGAATAATATTTGTACAAACTAAAATTTGTTTATTTTGTTTTAGTAGAACATTGGGGAAGTAAATATGTGTATATTTTGAAGGGTTGCCACATAACTAATGTAAAATATATAATTTAATCGTCACTACCCATTGATTCATATATATGATTCATCATTCATCAACAATTCAACACTATTGCTTGTTCAATAGGTTACATTTCCATATTAGAAACTGATTTGTAATGTTTGTTTAGTATATACATTGATGTGGTTCTAGATTAATATACTATAATCGAGATTTTTATATTTTCTTTTTAAAGTAATCAACATTTAAAAAAGGAAAAATAAAACAACTTGAAAACTCATTAAGTAATCATGATTTCGAAAAACATTAGACATAATAAATTTTAAAGTGTCAAAAATAAGCCCTCTAAAAAAAAGGTTATGTTGTATCAAGACATTTCAAAATCAGCATAAAAATCACTAACATTTAAAATAAAATATTTATATTTGACACATAAGAAAATTTAAAGTGCGAAAAATATGCTCCAAAAAAAGGAAGTGTATTCTGCATCACCATTTTTCAAAATCAGGTCACTTTTTTGCTACCTCTATGAAACAGGTAATTGTATCAGTTATTTAAAGTGCCAAAAACTATGCTATAAAACAAATATGTGTGTTCTTCATTGCCCGTTTTCAAAATTGGGTCACCTTTTTGCTATCTATATGAAATGGGTAATAGTACCAGTTCATGTTTTAAAGTTTACGTTGTTATATCTTGTATAGTTATCATTACACCTATAGCTAAACATATGTGCTGAAAGAATTGAAGTAATATCTAGGAAAATAAACAACATACAGTACCTTCCACGCAACTGACACAAACAAAACCTCACTTGGATGGAGGAGCACCACCACCCAGACATGAATCACCTCTGATTCCCCTCGAGCAGAAGATCTTGCCAAGGATCAGCTATCCCAATTGATTGATGCATTGGGTATTTAATACCCTCTTTCATGATATAGTTACCATTAGCAACACCCCTCTTTATGGATTTTTCCATTTGCCTAGGTCTTATTTGGAAAAGCTCATCTTTATCTCCCATGATGCTTTTCCACATAAAAGCTTACCTTTATCTCCTGAAAAGCTTTTATATCTGATGGTTATTAATCTCCCATCCATGTGATGGATATCCAAACCATCTAAGCTTATCTACAATCACATCTAGAATGTTATCATGAAAGATTCATCTCTATCCCATTCCTCATGCGATTTGTCAAACATCTTCTCTCTCTTCGTGTTCCACCCTCCAAGTGATTTATTTTATTAATTAATTTAATAATACATTTTCTTTTCATATTACATATCACCTAGCTTTCCTCAACTTAGGTTTTTCATACTTTAACCCACAAATCAGGGTATCAAGCGTAGCTTTCCTCACCTTAGGTTTACACTATTAGTAATTGAATTATCATATCTTATAATGTGACCAATATTTTGGTCATTGATTGGTTTTCTCTGGTGATGTTGTAGTAGTATATTTTGTTATGTATTTGGTCATTAATTGTAACAATTAATTACTAAATTAATGATCAAATTTATGACTAATTATACTACTAGGAAATAAAAATAAAACGACGAATTAATGATTTAGAAAAACACAACTAAAAGTTGGTTGCGTTATAAGATATTGTAAATTAGCCAATATTGGTCACTGAATGAAAAATGGTTGTTTATATGTAAATTTTAGTCATTTTTTAGTAATTAATTAACCATTTTGTACTAGTGACATAACTTTGTTGAAGTGGAATCTGAGCCATACAAGTTTGTTAACACTGGATATTTCCTGACCTAGATGGACCAATAGGGTTAGGAATACCACTAGAGTAAGGTTGATTGACTCCAACCATGTGAGATTGTAATCCACTCACATGGGTTTCACTTAACACAAGTGGAGTTGTCATTTTTTTTTTCTAGGTAAATCCCGTTTACAAACACAGATGATCCCTCTAGCCTAATGAGTGGTACTAGGAACCTAAGTGACCATCTACCATATAATTTCCTAGTTTACAAATGAAAATATAGATGAAGAAGATGGCCTACTTCGTTCTGATGATATGTCCATCTCCTTTGTTGAATATCTTGAATCACTTGAGTCAACAACTTGTTCTTGCTGCTCATAACATTTATGCACCCACACAAGAGATCAAGACAAAATAAGGCATGTGAATGCCAGTAACATATTCAAAAGAAACCTACCTAATTGATCAAGGAATGTTAAGATAAATGGTGCATAAGCATACAAATCAATGGAAAATGAACCAACAGTTGTCTATTAATAGAAAATAAGGGGAAGCATACAACCAAGCCTTGATTTTGATAGGATTTCCATGAATGAATGTCCATGTCCAAGCTAAAATCTCCAAGCACTTCTTCTCCAAGCAAAATTAGTAGCATATAGGCACAATCTTAGCATAAGGGTCCAAATAGACATAGACAAAACATTTGGGATGGGAGAGGATGAATATATAAGTTGTGAGAGGGAGTTAGGATCTCTCCAAACATAGGAGTATGCATTAATCTCAACGAATTAGCTCAAAGGGATAAGACCAAGAGGCCAAGTTGGGAGAATTCGACCTCATATATGTTGAACAATCTCTAACTTACCACTCTGGAAGCTTCTAGATCACAAATCTTCTCATCCTCTTTGGGAAAGTTTCCATTTCAGGATCATCATGGGTATGGATGTAAACAAAGCGATGCCATCATGCATCAAGCATAATACAAAAGGTGACTATCATAGTTTTTAGTCTCACAAGCGTGATGATTCTCAAATTAGGGTTTAAGAGAAGCTCAAGAAATGTTCCAATCAATGTCTTAGGGAGGACCTAAGCTACATATATGGATGAGTAAACTTCATAGTGGTCATGTTTTAGGAACTTCAGTGTATGTCACAGGGAAGTGGAGGAGGTGTGAAAAAATACTGTGTAACAGATACTTAGATAACACTCCATATAATCATATAACCGAAAAGAATAATTACGTAAGGATTAGGACCATGCCATATAATAGCAGAGCCAAGGATCAAAATAGGGCTTAAAGGAACCACCACAGTAATACATAGAAATGTACAGAATTGAAATATAAATTAGGTGATCTTGTACTAATACTTGGATATGTTTGAATATAAGGTATTCAATTGAAGTAGGCTACTACAAAATGGCATAGGATCCCCCTCTAGCTATAATAGTGGGAGAAGAATTATATGTTGTAGCGGAAAAATAACATACCGCACGAACATCTTAGTTTATGGATATTAATTGAAATCTATAGAAAGCATATTCTCACCTTAGTAGCATCGATCTAAGCCTTCTAAAGGCTATTGAGGAGCATGAGAGGATGATAAGAGAGTTGACCTAAAGGTTTATAGCCATAGAACCATAGAGCCAAAAGCACTGAAAAGGAAAAATGTGGAGACTGAATTAGAGAAGTCTGAAATTGAAGATGATTCATATAGAACTTATCCAAAAACAAAAAAAACAGAAAGAATAAATTCGAGCTGCAAGGAGAATTAAGAAAAATAAAGCCCCCTACTGTTGATGGTAAAAAGGAGGAGGATGAATAACCATGACTTCTCAAAATGAATGAGCGAAGATAAGATATCTTATGCACATGAAAGGTAGTATGACATAGTGTGGATTGATTTAGGAAAGTTTGACTTACATCTTAGTTAAATTACATTTGAGTAAAGAATATTTCAATTTCTAATTAGTGTGATTATAGATTTAATTTCTCTTGTTCTACCATAGTGACTTAGATTCAAATTCATTATTTAGCTAAGAAAGTGTGATATTTATTTAAAGCAAGTGTGATATTAATTTCAAGCAAAGTGTGATCTTTATTTCAAGCAAGTGGGACATTTCTTTCAAGTAAAGTGTGATAGTCCTTCTATGAAAGTGAAATAATTTTTATTTCAATTTTGTTAAGAGTGAGATATTTATTTTTAAGTAAGAGTAATAGTTCTTAGATAAAACATGTGTGCCTCGATATCTCATTTTTAATCTATGAATTTATTAAATAATAAGGTCTCCTAGCGCAAACAATGCACATACAATTTCATCAGTATAGTAGCCCTGGTTGATAATTTATCTAGTAATTTAATATCAAAATAAATTACCAAACATTTTGGCGTCATTGTCGGGGAATTTTATATATGAGTACTTTTATTTTCATTAAAAAAAAAAAATCATGAAAAAAATATTTTATGCATAGGGATAGAGATTCTAGTCATGGATTTGTAATGAGAGGTAGAGGTTCAATTACAACATTACCACTCACCCCACCATGACCTCATAGTTCCACACCATCCACCCGAAATCATATTCCATCAATTTCATGTAGAGATAGACTTCCTAAGCTACATAGATCTGAAATCCAACCTAAAGATTCACCAATTTTCTCTATTGAACCGATAGTAGAAGAAGAAGATCCTAAATCCCCAACAAAAAGATTAATATTTCTATCTTCAACTAGAGAACAAATTTTAGGACAAGAACTACAAATCCCTAGTGAAGAAGAAGAAGAAACTAGTTTTAACATTCCATTGGTAGAAAAACCAAAGGAGGAACTACAAAATGCAATTTTCAAACCTTATATTAGCTTTGAGGAATCTATAATGGAAAAAGAAGGGGAAGGAGTAGTACATAATGTGAATGGTGAACATAGGATTGGAGGTGCAAGAGGTGATACTATAGGAGGTGGAAAAGGTGGATGAAGAGGAAAAGGAATTTGTAGAGGAGATCCAAAACATTTTGGATTTCCCACGTCTCATGAATATACCACAACCATGATGAACAATATCTTACCCTCTATCCTGATTGGTTTCCATGGAATAAGAAATGAGGATACTGAAACATTTTTCTTTGAGTTTGAAGTACTGTGTAGATCTTATGAATATTTGTTTGATACTCAAAAGTTGACATTATTTCTAGCCAATCTTAAAGATGTAGGTTTAAAATGCTTTATGGGTTTATGATCACATTCTATAAGAACATGGGAAGAAATGAAAAATGTGTTCTTGGAAAAATATAAGGATTATTCCATGCCCCATAACCTTAAAGATGAATTCATTAAAATGATTAAAAAATAAGATGAAAATATTGAATATTTTGTTGAAATATTTTCTTATAATGTAAACAAAGCTAAAGTCCATTCTCTAAATAAAGAAACCTTGAAGGCTCTCTTGTTGAAATCTATAAAGGATGAGTTGATAGATCTTCTCAATTTCATGGGTAAGGGAGATGTTTCTTAGTTAAGTTGGAGATATTTGTGAGTTATGCATACACATTTCAATGGAAAAGGCAAGAACTGGGAAAAATCCAAGAGGTCCTGCTATGTCTAGGATTAGTAAAGCTGCAACTGGCACAATTAGAAGGGTTGAAATTGGAATTTTTCTTTTCAATATCTAAACAAACATTTTGGGGAGTCCTAGTGAAAAACAGATACCCTTACCCTTA
Source organism: Pinus taeda (assembly GCA_000404065.3). Lineage (NCBI taxonomy): Eukaryota > Viridiplantae > Streptophyta > Pinopsida > Pinales > Pinaceae > Pinus > Pinus taeda. The sequence continues at coordinate 292,547 of APFE031648945.1, read as the reverse complement.
AAATACAAAACAAGAGAAAGGCTAAAAATGCTTCATTATCTATCTTCTATCCAAAACGGACAAGAAAACATGCCTTGAGAGAATGCCCTATTGACTTAAAAAGTGTAGAAACACGTGTTATATGTGCAAAAAAACACGATACAAAGGAATGTACTTCAATATTGTGTATTAAAGTTGTATATTAAGAGAAATTAATGCCAAATCAAGTATAACATCTTTGTTACATTGCTAAGAGACCATGGTAAAATCCAAAATCAAATATGACTCACGGTTTCAACACTTAAACATTTGTACAACCATCAGAAAGTAATTTGATTGCACCCATGCCCTGTATACCTTCGGCACAAGGATGGAAATATCCTTATGGAAAGTATCCTGAATTTCAACAACCTTACCTTATTTTTCCACCATAATATTTTCCTTAGCCTATTCAACACTCTCAACCTCAAAATCCAAACACACAACTTTCATTACCATTTTCACAAAAGCCAAATAAACTGCGTGCTTAGCCACTTCTAAATCAAAATAATAAAAACTCATAGCATATTTACAACATAAATGGGAAAATTTTGCAAACTTACACGATAACTCTATTAGATCTAAACAATGTCCAACTTAGATCTGGTAGAGTATTGGAAAAGAAGTCACCATCTATTCTTATTTAGGAATTTGAGAAGGATTCATTCTCTGAGAAAGAGACATCCCTTGAGCAAGAGAAAAATCCTAAAAAACAAAAACCCCTTGTCCATTCTGATGATACTCCAATAAACTAAACTCCCATTATAGAACAACCTTAAGTTTATGTTGAAAATCAACCTTTTCCCGAAATATTGAAAATTGACAAAGGGGTAGAAAAACATATTTTGTTGCATAATTATGATATGATAACTGAACTGAAGAATCTTTGTATAAAAATTGCTTTGTTATAATATATCAAATAAATACCAATATTTCCAAAGAAAAGAAGGGATCTAAGTATTATAAAAACAAGAAGAAAAGATAAAATAAGTTAAAAGAATCTAGTTAGTTGGGAAAATTGCATATAGCATGATGGGAAAAATAAGAGTTTAGAAATATCTAGATCCAAGTATTTCCATTGTGAAAACACATATCAATGGTATCAAGATTACAAATACATTTATTGGCTTAGGAGGGGCTATAAAGATCATGCGTAAACAAGCTATGAATCAATTGAAACTTCATAATATTCAATATACACCTACACTATTGCAATTAGTAGATATATCTATTATCAAACCTAACAATGTATTAGAAGATCTATTTATATCCTTATATTATTGGAAATATCCTATTGAATTCATGATATTGATACCTTAGAATAATCCAGGACACCCATTGATTCTAGGTAAACCATGGTTAGCTACAGTTGATGCTTTTATAAGTTGTAGATCTGGTGATATGTTTATCTATGGTGGAAGCTCAACAAAGAAATTCACATTATATCCTCCTGCAAAAACAAAAATAGAAGTAGAAAGTGAAGTATGGATAGATGATGATAATGAAAAATTTGATATACGACTAATTTTTTCTACTTCACAAATATACGAAGAGGATATGATTTTAAATTTAATGAGAAATAGTGAATTTTCCTCATATTGTAAACAAAATCAAGGTTTTGAAGAACAATTTAATATTGAATATCACTCATCTCATCAAATGGTTGTACATTCTATGGACAAATTTGGCAATTCTTTAAGAAATCTTTGAATAGTAATGATAATCTGGAAGAACCTCCAAAGAATGAATTAGTGAAGATGTTACAAGAACATTCCTCTACTTATGAATGGGAATACATTGATATGAAAGGAATTGATCCTAACACTTGTATACATCATATTTATATTGAAGAAAATGCCATCCCAATTCAACAACCCCAGAGGAGGATGAATCTAAACCTAAGGGAAAACGTTAAGGAAGAACTACAAAAATTGTTAAATGTGAATTTCATTTATCCAATATCAGATAACCAATGGGTCTCACCGTTGGTAATTGTTATGAAAAATAAGGGAAAATGGACAGTGTGCATTGATTATAAGGAATTGAATAAATCTACTTTAAAATATCATTTTTCACTTCCTTTTATAGATCAAGCCCTTGATACATTGATGGGGGAAAATTAATTTTCATTCTTGGATGGTTTTAGTGGATATAACCAAATCCAAATAGCTATAGAAGATCAAGATAAAATGGCCTTTACCTATCCAGGGGGAACGTACGCTTATTGAGTACTTCCTTTTGGGTTATGTAATGTACCTACAACATTCCAAAGAGTTGTTTTAGGCATTTTTTCTGATCTAATTCATGATTGTGTCAAAGTTTTATGGATGATTTTATTGTATATGGAAACTTTCTTGATGAAGCTCTTGAAAATTTGGAAAAGGTTATGATTAGGTGTAAGGAAGCAAATATCTCATTAAGCCATGAAAAATGTTTTTTTATGTTCACTGGGGGAATTGTTTTAGGCCACCATATTTAACAAAATGGAATTAATCTGGATACACCTAAGGTAGAAGTCATTTCTAAATTATTAGTTCCTATGTGTCAAAGGGATATTAGAAGTTTTCTTGGCTTTACTCGTTATTATAGAAGATTTATAGAAATTTTTACGAAGATAGACTCTACACTTTTTAAATTTCTTATCAGATATTTTTAATTCATTTGGAATTCTAACTCCCAGAAAGCATTTGAAAAATTGAAAGAAAAAGAATTCTGAAGCACCCATTTTAAGACGACCAAAATGGAAACTACCTTTTTAGATTTTGATTGATGCCTCAGATACAACTTTAGGAGCTATATTAGGACGTAAATATTTGGCTCCTTATGCTACTTACTATACATGAAAAAATGTTACCCTTGCAAAGTTGAATTACACTGTAATAGAAAAGGAGTTTTTAGTTGTTGTACATGCCATCAATAAATTCAGACATTATATCATTGGTTATAACACCTTCATTCTCACATATCATTATGCAATTAGATATTTATTGAATAAATCAATTACTAATCGCAAAATTAAAATATGGTTATTGTTATTACAAGAATTCAATATTACTATTTCTGACGGACCTGGAAAGGAAAACGTAGTTGTTGATTTTCTATCTATAATCGGAAATGATTGTAGAATTGAGACTTCTGTGATTAGTCATAGTTATAAGGAGAGCTTCAGCGTAAATCACATAAGAAATATTTCTGCCAACGCGTTTCGAACCAACCAATGTGGTTCATCGTCAGGACAAGTTGAAAATGCAGATCTAGCTCAGTGTTTTAAATAGTCTAGGCAGAGACTCCAACGGCTAAAATACTCCAACGGCTACTTTATCATTCAAGAACCCCAGTCAAACTTCCTCTAATTAAATTTAATATAAAAATGTTATTATATTCAGAGCTAGGTCAATTTGGTATAAATAATTCATTTATTTAATTTCAAATATTACCCCATAAAATTATATATATATATTACTATTTATTTAATTAATTTATTAAATCTAACTTAAATATATATGTATATTCTAATATTATTGTACCTAATCTTCTAAATGCCCTATTTGTTATTCTTGTTATCCTAATTAATCTTATTTATAATAAATTTATAATTGATTTTATAGAAGACGGTTAAGTTGGGTTAATTAAAAATTAATTAATAATTTATTAAAATAATAATGCATTATATATACGTTAATTATTGAGATTATATGCGTAAAATAATAATATATATAATAAGTCCTATAAAAATAATAATTAGTTAATTAATTTATATTAATATATATAAGTCCTAAATAAAAATACGAGGGGTTATATGTATTAATTATATAGAAAAGGTTAACTTAGGATAATATATATAATTTAATTATTAATGTTATAAGTGTAAAAATAATAATATATATAATATTAAAAAAAAAAACATCATTTAAATTAATTAATGTATTAAAATTAGTCTCTAAAAACCTAAATACCAATACTATGTTATGGTTATACTAATAATTAATATAATTTTAACTGAGGGACAATGAATATTACGGGAACTAAAAGCTTATGAATTTAAACTTTTCATGATGAGGGATATATTTCCTATTAATATAAAAGCTATAAAATACTATTAATTGCATTGCCGATTGTTTTAATATTGTTTTTAATAAAGTAAGGAA
>APFE031648945.1:259300-286960 GCA_000404065.3 Pinus taeda | reverse complement strand
TTGGCAGAAATCTTTCTTATGTGATCGGAAATGATAATAAGCATGTACATGTAGAATAAAGTTTTCCTAATGAATGTGTTTTTGAAGTATCTATTAAATCTCTTTCAATGTAGATATTTATAACTACTTGGCCACATTGAATTTACCTTCATATTTGTCTCTTCGAGAAAAATAAGGTTATTCAAACTAGTCCATCTTACTCATGGGTAAATGAAGAATGTACAAAACAAAACCTGACTTGTTCATTCAAACATGTGTTAGAGAGGATGAAGTACTAGAGATATTAAAAGTTTATCATGAGGAACCATGTGGAGGACATTTCACTAGTAAAAGAGCTGCCTATAAAGTTCTTCTCTTAGGAAACTATTGGACTTCTCTTTTTAAGGATGTCAAAGAATATGTTAAGAGATGTGACAATTGTCAAATAATGGGAAAGCTTGTTTCTTCAGATGAAATTCCTCTACAACACTAGGTAGTTATTGAAGCTTTTGAGAAATGGCTTTTGGATTTTGTTGGTCCAATTAATCCACCATAAAGACAAAAAGGTACATTCTTGTTTGTACAGATTATGTCACAAAATGGGTAGAAGCTAAAGCACTTCCATTTTCTACTGAAAGTGTTGTAGTTTCATTTATTTTAGAGGATATTTTCGTTCGTTTTGGTGTCCCAAGGGAAATTGTGATAGATCAAGGTACTCAATTTACATCCAAGTTGGTATAGAAGATAATGGAGGGATACAAAATAAAACATAAGAAGTCTACTCTATATCATCCACAAGTAAATGGACAAGTTGAATCTACCAATAAAGTAATTCTTACAAAGACTGTGTATCTGCATAGAAGGGATTGGGCAAAATATGTTCTAGAAGATTTATGGGCATATCATATCACATGGAGAAACAAAACATGACACACTCCATATGGACTTTCTTATAGAAGTAAAATAATGTTTCCTATCGAGTTCTAGATAAAGGCTTTTAAAACAACAATCAAATTGCGTCTTGATCTATCAGAAGCCCAAAGACAAAGAATGGAACAATTGAATGAAATTGATGAGATATGACAAGATGTTATTCCTAGAACCAATATAGTATAATAAAAAAGATCCAGGAGGCATGATAATTTTACCAAAGAAAGAAAATAACAACCTAGGATTGGGCATTGATTTTTGATTCAAAGTGTAAATATTTTCAAAGAAAATTTCAATCTCATTGGCTTAGTGCTTATGAGGTTGAACTTGTCTTTGATAATGGAGTAGTTAGAATCATAAACATTGATGAATAAAAAGTAATTTTCCTTCTAAATAGTCATAGATTATGAACATGGCATAGGCCACTATGAAAAGAAGAGTTCATAAGAAATATATAAGAGAATCTTGATTTTAAGTTGGTCAAGGAGGATTTTTAATCCTCTACAACTTACCCTTCTACTTTCATTTTCAATTATACATATATAAATTATATATATGAAAATAAAAAATTTGTATAACCATGAAACCAAAATCGTTGGCATGTTTATAGAAAAAAGCTAAGCTAAAATCCAAGAATTCTTGGAAACATATATTTATTTTTAATTCCCTATTCTTGTCCCATTTCTTTTTATTCTTATTTTCAAAAATAAGATAGATACATAATTGTTAGTAATCTGCAACTCTCATGGAATTTAACACCCGAGTTGACCGATTAAAATTAAGGAAAATGAAGATCATGGAAAAAGTAAATTGAATGAAGATCATAGCTAAAGCAACTCGAGTACAACATACAAAAGGAAAAATTCAAAAATTAGTAAGGAAAGGTAGCAAGTATGTAAATATTATTTAGATATAAAGGGAAAAAATTAAATTATGAAATTAAATAGATGAATGGTCATTGCTACCACCATTTTGTATAATGATTAACCTTATTACAAACATACTTCAATTCTAATATAATATATATATTATATATATATTGTCAAAAAGGATATGAATCTGATATGAAACCTTGTTATCATTCAAACTTACTCCCTTCCTTCCATATATCATCCCACTTTCTTCGCATACCATCATAGTTCCTTGCATCATATCCATTCCACTCAGCCCTATTCCATTGCTGAAAACGGATCACCTATTACCTAAATTCTATCTCTTTGACCTACTCCATAACCAAACCCATCCATAACCCTATCAAAAAGAGAAATTAGGGAATAATACTTCTTCAACATGCAACTGATTCTATGCTCATAAATGAATGGTGGTAAATTTCTTGAAGGATACCCATAGGTGAAACAACAACAACAATAAGAAAAATGGCTACAATTTGTTGAAAACTCTAATGGCCATGAGAAAAAAGTTACAAAACCATTTGCATGGGAATATGCTAGTATAGAAGTGGAGATTGGAGACATTAAATTGGTTTTGACAGAGGCATTTGTAGTAGAATCTACCAAATTACCAAAAATCGGGGAAAGTTGGTTCAAGAATTGGAAGATTAAGGAGAAAGAATGGGAAGTCTTTCTTAAAAATATATGTATGGATATATATTTATTTGAGAAGGGAATCCCAGTCACAACGTTAAAGAGAAAATGGAGAATTTTTCTATTAATTATTCAAAAATTTATAACTTGTGAAGGTAGGTTTGAAAGCATGTTCTTTTACCATGCTCGCCTAATGTAGAATTTTGTTGATGGTAATGAAATGAACCTACCATACTTCCTGGTTCGTAGTTTGAGAAAAATGGTTGGAAATATTTAGAGGAAAGTGCAGTCCATAGCTAATTCCTTGTACCATCATGGATTAGTGAAAATTTTAATTGAAGCCCATATTGAAAGAAAAGGGGATAACTAGGAATATTTTCTGATTAGAAATCATTTCAAAGAGGCTGAAGAAGAAGAACCTAGTAATAAAACATGTAAGAGTAGAAGAAAGTTGTTGTAAAACCCTAAGGAAAAATAACCCGCACAAGAAACAAAAAAATATCAGTATTCTGACGATGAAGGCTCTCTTGCAAGTGTGTAGGAAACTCTTAAGGAGAAAAATATTAGAAGAAAGATAGCCAACAATAAAGGGGAAAGTATATCAAAAGGAGAAACAAAACAAGAAAAGGTTAAAAAGAGTTCTTGTACTACTAAAAAATACCATCAACTATAAAAAGGAATGCAATGCTTAACAAATGAATAGATGCACAATTTCAGCAATCTGTAGGATTCATGAAGTTAGAGGAAGAAGAGGAACTAAGAGTTCCATCACAAGTTGCAAGTCTAGCTAAGAGAACACTGAAAATTGATCCTGTCGTGCAAGAAATATGCGAATCCATAGAATCTTTGGAACAAAGAGCTACAGGAAAAACTATTGAATGATCCTCAAACCAAAAAGAAATTTTAAATGAAGGAATTCATTTTGATCCTCTAGAAGAATCCCAAATTGTAAACACTCTTAAGCACAAAATCTATGAATTTGAGGTGTTAAATATACATTTGAAACACAAACATGGAACACTAAAGCTACAAAATGAAATCTGGAAAAACAAAATGATAAAATCTTGTCACATTAGGGTTTATTTTATGACAAAAATAAGAAATTGAAATCTAGAAATAAATTCCTTACGAAAAAATACATAAGTTTGCAATACAGGATCTTGGTGAAGGAACCATGAATGACAGTTAATATCATGAAAGAAATAAGAACTAACTTGTATATTCTTTCTTAGGCCTTTAAATATGCTTAGTAAGAGAGAAGGATAAATTTTTTTTAAATTTTGTGCATGAGGACAAGGAATATATTCTGTGTGGGGGAATGTTGAAGCCCAAAATTATCTCTTTTTGACAACCTTCTTACACCCTGCCATCATTTTTTTACTCTAATAACTCTAACTGAGCATCATTTTACAATGTTCATGGAAATAAAAGGTATTTAAAAACTTTTATTTAATAATTTTCATTATTCCTTATTATTTATCTCAATATTTTCATAAGCTATTGAATTGCACCAATTCTGCAGCTAATGAATGATTTTGTGGGACAATTGAAGGTTAAATGGGTTCTGAAACTCCAGTCGGGGAACAAGACATATGGTGACATGGCTAATAATTGGGATAATGATATATACCTATATTTATGACATGTACCAATGATAAGAACACCATATAAGCGCAGTCAATGCGGAATTCAACCAGCAAAGACGACGCAGAAGGTGAATGAGCGTGAAAATTAATGGAAGTAGATATTTAGCCTCATGATTTTATTCTCCGATAGAAACCATGCTATATTATATTCCTATGTTATTTTTAGTCTCTATCATGTAGGGTAGGCTAATAGATCTCTAAAACAATTATTGATAGAGGTTATAAATCTACCTCTCAACATGATAAACAGGAGACCTATATATTTTTTCGAAACCTATGTTTACAATTATAAAAAAGTTATTCTTTTTGATACCCTTGTTGTGTCTCATCTCAATGCATATATAATCCTTTGAAGAAGTCTTGTTGTTACCTACAGCTTGCAGGAGGGCCACCTAGAGTTGTAAGGTTTTATAATTTTTAATTAACATTTCAATTTTGCATTTTATATAATGTTTAATTAGTGCATCTTACTGTTCAATTTCAATTTTGAATGAATGTTCAGGACTTAGTTTAAAGAAGAATTTGTGTAATCATTTTCTTGTAGGATGAATGAGTGAAGTTGAGATATCCTATTTAAATGAAAGGTAGTATGACAGAGTGGGGACTGATTTAGGACAGTTTAAGTAACATATGGGTTAAATTACATTTCGGTAAAGAAAATTTCAATTTCCAATTAGTGCGATTATAGATTTAATTCCTCTTTTCCTGTCAGAGTGATTTAGATTTAATTTCATTATTTAGTTAAGAAAGTGTGATATTTATTTCAATAATGTGTGATATTTATTTGATGAAAGTGTGATGTTTCTTTCAAGTGAAGTGTGATATTTATTTTAAGAAAGTAAAATAATTTTGATTTCACTTTCTTACGAGTGAAATATTTACTTTCATGTAATTGTGACAGTTGTTAGAGAAAAGGGGAGTGAATGGACGATGCAAAGAGAGGACGAATAGCGAGGGAAAATAGCAAAACCTACACGTAGCAGCAGTTGGGGAACCCTATGGAGGGTTGTATAGGAGGGAGTCCCACTCCCTCCTTCAAGGAGGCTATGGCTAGCAGAGGCAAGAAACTTCTAGAAAATTATAGAGGAACAGGGGAGGAAGGGAAAAGAAATATGGAAGAGGAAACAGAAGAAGACATAAATAAGGAAAAGAACGGCAAAAACGACAAAGAGGCAGAAGACAAAAGATAGGGAACTAAATGATCCAGCTCTGTAGGTGCACAGGGAGCACATGCTGATGTATGCCATCATCTGCAAGTTCATGGGACTATGGCCCACTGAAAAAGATGTACAGTCGTGGATTAAATACCACTGGAAACCTAAAGGGAGCATAGATCTACATCTTGGGTCTAAGGGTTTCTTTATAGTGGGGTTCACAAATATTGAAGACAAGGATAGAATATTTGAAGGAGGGCCTTACTTCTATGCTGCAGTGGGACTCTACATGAGAATATGGAAGATGAATTTTGTTCCAGAAAAGGAAACTTTTACTTCAATTTTGGTCTGGGTAAGGCTCTATTCTCTACCTCTTCGTTACTGAAAAAATGAATCACTAGCTGCCATAGGCAATAAATTAGGTCTCTATGTTAAATCCTCTGAAACCACTAGAGGGGGAAAATACATTTCCTTTGCTAGAATATGTGTGGAAATGGATCTATCAGGAGCTCTACCAGATGAGGTGTTCTTGGAAGTTTATGATGAAGAATGGGTGAAAATAGTAGACTATGAGCACATTCCGTTTAGATGTCACAAATGTCATGAACATGGACACCTTTTCAGAGACTGTCCGCTCAACAAAAACCTAAACAAGAGCAAAACTAACACAATGAAAGAAACTGACAGCTTCTAGAAAGTGGTGAATCGAGGAAGAGGAGGTAAAAGAGGACGGAAACAACCTCAAGAGGAAGGAAAACAATCCAGGCAAAATAGATTCCAAGTGCTTTGGGAAGAGGAAGAGATCACAAAAGAAGATCAAGCAATGGAAGGAAGTACTATAGAAAAAGAGAAGGAAGAAAACCAGGAACAAACACAAAATATTGAGTACAAAAAAGAAGCCACAATGACTGATGTTGAACAAGAAATGGATTAGGAAATGCACCAGAATGAAATGGACCTAGAAGACCATGAACTACAGGAAATTCTTGACAAAGAAGACCTAGATCTAGAAGGGTTCTTGGTGTAGGAAACCACAGGAGGAGTGGATTCGTTACCTCAAGAAGAGCTCAACAGAATACAATTGTTGTTTCTATGGAAAACACAGGCTAAAGTGATAGAAATAGGAAAAACCATCGATAAGCAGGACAACGGAGGTGTGAAAATGATGAAATCCCTCTAGGACTGGCCACTAGAAACCCAGGCAAGAAAAGAGGTAGGAAGAAGCATATGAACTCTTGATGGAGTGTGGAAAGTTGATGATTGATTTAGGTAAGATGAAAGATCTAGCCAGCTACTCCTTTACAAATATTTAATAATGAAGTTCACATGTTGGAATATTAGAGGTTTAGGGAGTAGGAGAAAGCAAAGAATGCTTTGTAACCGAATGAAACAAGAAACACCAGATATAATTTTCATCCAAAAAATTAAATGTTCCATTAAAAAATTAAGACAAATTCATAGAAAATGGCTCTGCAGATTTGAGTTTCTTGAAGTCAAAGTAGAGAGCACAACAGGGGGAATACTCTCCTTATGGAACAACCACAAAATAGGCGTTCTGGATGTGGAGGCTTCTAGAAATTATTTATCAGTTATTATTCAACTAGTAGGAGAAAGGGACACCTTTCTGGTTACAAACATTTATGTCCTTCAGAGGATAGATGACAAACTCAGATTTGTAGATTCCCTGGTGGATCTCAGGGACAAACATGAAAATATACCCTAGATCATGGGAGAGGATTTCAACATGATCAAATCTCTATCAGAGAAAAAAGGTGGAACAATAGCTCTAAGTAAAGACTGCTTGGCTTTCCAATCCTTTTCAGACAATATGAATCTTGTTGACACTAATTGGAATACTGGCCTCTTTAATTGGAATAACAAAAGGGGAGGAGGTTCCCATGTTGCCTCTATGTTAGACAGATTCCTCATCTCTGAGAATCTTATGCTGATAGATAAGGAGGTAAAAACGCAAGTTCTTCCCTTTGGAGGCTCAGACCACTGGCCAATTTAGTTGGAGATTAAGGGTATAGGAACTCTTAGGAACAAATCCTTCAGATTTGAAAATGTTTGGCTATGAATCCAAACTTCGTCAGCAACATTGAAAAATGGTGGTCAGAAGATTTCCATATTTAGGGGGCTAGAATGTACCTTCTTCACAAAAGACTAAAGCACATCAGGCTCCTGCTTAAAGAATGGAACAAGAAGGATTTTGACAATATTTTTCAGGAGAAAAAATCTATTGAAAACAACATGCAGGTTCTCAACCAAGCGCTGATCAAGGAAGGCTTTGATAAAGGAATTAGTGATCAAGCAGATAAACATTTTCAAGAGTGGGAGAAACTATGTAAAAAAGAGGAATTATTTTGGAGACAAAAGTCCAGAGTTCAATGGCTCAAAGAAGGATAGTGTAACACTAAGCTTTTTCATAGAACCACCATGGCCAATAGAACTCACAAGATAATCTCTTCGATGATTAAGGAATTAGTGATCAAGTAGATAAAAATTTTCAAGAGTGGGAGAAACTATGTAAAAAAGAGGAAATATCTTGGAGACAAAAGTCCAGAGTTCAATGGCTCAAAGAAGAATAACGTAACACTAAGTTTTTTCATAGAACCACCATGGCTAATAGAACTCACAACATAATCTCTTCAATCAAGAATGAGGAGGGGGAGCTTCAGATCTCACATGATGCTGGAGAAACTGTGTTAGTCCACCACTATTATGAAACTAGCTCAAGAAAAGATAGAATGGACAGATCAACACCTTATAATTTAGCCTCTTCGAGGGGGAAACCTCCTTTACATTACATAAATGAACAATTCTTGGATGATTCAAATGACAAGACCTCGTTTATATATATAGGAGTTTAAGGGGTCATAATATAATCAGAGTCGGCATAACAATAATAATCTAAGGGCATAATAATAACAATAGTGGGCTTCTATGGGGCACAATAGTAACAATATGGGGACTACATGGCTACAACAATATAATAATGGGGTTGTCCTAATAACAGTAACGGATTACACTAGTAGTATAAGGGGATAACATTCCCCTCTCCTTCAAAAAGTGTTGTCCTCAACACTTGAGTAGTTCTTGATGCTTATGTATAAAAATTTTGTCCTCCCATGTGGAATGTTCAGTGGGTAAGTTCTTCCACTTGATGAGATAATCTGAAATTGATTGATTTCATAGCTATCGGCTCTTGTTTTTGTGACTGCTCTAGGTTCCAATATGATTTTTCATTCCTCTTCAAGTTCTCGCAATATTGTTTGAATTGGGATCTTCTACAACTTTTGACTGAGTGGCCATACTTCCTCGTCCTTCTTCCATTCATCCCTTGCTTCATTTATCCAATCTAGTTGGATAATAGAAATAGCACAATACAATGCTTCCACATCCTCATCCTTTCTTGAGAGTGCATCTTAAAGTATCTTGCCATTGGGTAAAGTCACCATTTCTTAAGTGCATGTAGTACTGTCAATATTTCATTCTCATAAATAGCTTGCTTGAGATGTGGTCATAAAAATACCCAATCGCCTACATCAAAACGTTTTTCACTGTGATGTTGATCTACCTGTTGTTTCTTTCGATTCTACACCAAAGCAGCGTTATCCTTTAAAAATTGGAGAACTTGTTGTTGATGCTCGATGTGATCTTTCACTACTTGAAACTTTTTCTTCTTGATATTTCCTTCTAGCTTGAGAGTTTGAGGAGTGGTAATTTCTCTTAATGCTTTACAACATATGGTCGGATTCATTTCTGCTCGATGTGATCTTTCACCTCTTGAGCATTTTTCTTCTTGATATGTCCTTCTATCTTGATAGTTTGAGGAGGGGTAATTCTTGACAATGCTTGACAAAATATGGTCGAATTCATTTCTTATTTCTATGTGGTTGGATCCTACTGTATATCCTCTTCTTTTGATATTTCTTAATTCTTTTCTACCTCCTCTTCATACTCTATGTAAAATAATATCTTCTTAGCACAATTATGACCTTTAGTGCATTTTCTATCACAATTGTAACAAAGCCCTTTTTCTCTCTTTTCTTCCAATTGTTGTGGTGTAACCCTTGTAGGTTGTAGAAGGCTAGGAGAAACAACACTTCCATATTTATAGTTCTGAGGAGTAGAATTCCTTGTTGTGATAATTTCGCTCTCAATTTTTCTTGCCAACTCGAATGCCTCCTTGAATGAATCAAGTTCCCAAAAACAAACCTCATGTTGAACGTTATCCTTTAAAGTCCCTATGAAGACATCAATCCTTTGCTTCTCTGGAATATAATTTACCCTTATATTCAATTTTTGAAAGTCATCAATGTGCTCTTCCATTTTTGAGGAGTTTCTCTTTGTATCCTCATAATGTGCTATCATTTCCTCCATGAAAATTGGCCACGTAACAAGTGGTTTACAAGAACATAGGCCTTTATACCATAAAGCCTGATATTGTTCTAAATAAGAAGATGCAATACACACCTTTTGTAATAGTGGTACACCATGTATATCAAAATATTTCTCCATCTGTAGTATCCAATTTATTGGATCATTGCCATGAAACTTCCACATATCGCTTTTTCTTGATTTTAGGAGCTCAATATTGAAATGACTGTAACTATGTACCTTCATATCTTTAATTTTTGAAATTGTGAGTTGTAGTCGCCCTCTTTGTCCTCTTTCCAATGCCACCAGTCTAATCGAAATTGGATTCTCCAAGGAAGAGTTATGTCAAATCTCCCATAGTGATCTGATTATAGACTAGTTTAGTAGAGCAAACTTGTACAACTGCCACGAGTCACTGTTTCGACCTTTTTCTTTGAAAAATATATATAAGAAAATACAATCCATCCTCTTTCTATACCTTCTTATGAAATTTCAATCTCATGCTTAGAAAAAATTATGATGATTTTTGCCAGGTCAGCTGTACGAAATGTAATTTAGGAGTCTACAAAAAGACCAACTTCCTCAGATCATATATCCACAAATATAGTGCGAAATGCTCTGAAATTTGGACCCGAGGTTTAGAGCGATTTCTTCTCGAATGGGTTTGTTTTTAGCATCTCAAACATCGCAGAAAAAAAAGTTGAAGTGAAAATGCCACAAACACCTATTTGGAGTAGCAAAACCCTAGAATCCAAAGCTCTGATACCAAATGTTATGAAACCAGCACACAAAAAGAAAGATTGGATAGATCAACGCCTTAGAATTCAGCCTCTTCAACAAGGCAACGTCCTTTACATTACATAAATGAACAATTCTTGGATGAGTCAAATGACAAGATCACCTTTATATATATATGAGTCTAAGGGGTCATAATATAATCAGAGCCGACGTAACAATAATAATGTAAGGGCACAATAATAACAATAGTGGGCTTCTATGGGGCACAATAGTAACAATATGGGGACTACATGGCTACAACAATATAATAATGGGCTTATACTAATAAAAATAACGGGTTACAATAGTAGTATAGGGGCCTAACAACCATTTCCAAGGTATAACCCAGGCGAACAATTCAAATAGAGAGCAATTCATCAGGGAGGTAACTAGCAATATACCAAAACTAGGGTCTAGAGAGGAAAATTTCAACCTTAATGGACCAGTAATAGAAGTGGAGCTTAGTGAAGTCATCAAAGAAATGCAGAATGGTAAACCACTAGGCTTGGATGGTTTTAATGTGGACATTTTCAAAGCGTGGTGGAATATTGTTAAGCGTGATAACAATTTTCCACTAGATAAATATAGACCCATAGCCCTATGCAATGTAATCTATTAGATTATATCCAAGGTTCTGGTTAACAGACTCAAACCTTTGCTTCTGATTCTTTTTGAGGGGAACAATCAAGTTATGTGGAAGGTAGAAAATTTCTTGATAACATCATTCAATTTCAAGAGGTGGTGCACTCATTAACTAGCAAGAGGAAAGCGGGCATGATCATGCAATTAGATATTTCCAAAGCTTATTACAAGGCAGACTGGGCCTACATCGAGAAAATGTTGATTGCATTTGGATTTGATCATAATTTGGTTAGATGGGTGATGGCACTATTGACTTCCTCCAGTTTTTCTATATTAGTTAATGGCTCTCCCTATGATATTTTTAATCCTTCAAAAGGCCTGAGACAGGGAGACCCACTCTCTCCCTTTATTTTTATCATCATGATGGAAGGTCTAGGTAGTGCAATAAAGCAGGTCAAAGCAATAGGAAAGGTTAAAGGTCTGCAGCTAACTAAAAATGGTCAGGCCCCGACTCACGAACAATTTGTAGATGATACCACATTATAGGGAATCCCCACATTCAAAGAAGCTACAACCTACAAAAAAAATTTGAATCTCTTTGCCTTGGCTTCAGGTATGGAAGTTAATCTCTCTAAATCAAAAATCCTTTTCTTCAATACCAATATTGCTATTCAAAAAAATATCTCCAAAATTCTTGGCATTCAAAGAAATTCCCTTCCTTCAAAATATTTGGGAGTTCCTCTGATGGCTAAACCAATGCTCAAAAGTATTTGGGAACTTTTGATCAATAAGTTGCAAGATAAAGTTAGTAAATGGACCATCAGATCTTTAAATCTAGCGGGCAGGTTAGTACTTACTAAAGCTATTCTGCTAGATATCCCTAATTTTACGTTATCTACCCTCCTAGCTCCAAAATGAGTTCTTGAGCAGTTCAGAAATATTCAAAGAAACTTCCTTTGGGGCAAGGAGGAGACTAGGAAGAAATTGTCCTTAGTGTCTTGGGAAAATAATTGTAAGCCCAAGAACCATGGAGGGCTAGGTTTAGATAATCGGGAGATACTCAGCAAAGTTCTAGGGGCCAAACTTTGGTGGCATTTGGTTCAACATCCAGAGACTCAATGGGAAAATATCTAGAAAGAAAAATATGCTAGCTCCTGGAAAAATAGTGATATCATAAGAACGTTAGCTAATATAAAGGGCTCATATATTTGGAACAAATCCTGGGAGAAGAGAAGACTAGTACAAGAAAATAGCTTCTTGGAAATCAGAGAAGGAAATCTTGCTCTTTTCTGGGAAGAAAAGTGGAAACAGGAATCAATTATTTTAAAAGAAGACTTCATGGATCTTAAGCAGGAGTCAAATTCCCAAGGATTAATTAAGGTAAAGGACTTCTGGAATCATTCTCACCATATGGAAAAGTGGAGAATCTAGAGAAACATCGATTGCAAAGATAACAATCTCCTAGAAACAAAAGCATAGGAGCTTAGGAAAATAGTGGAACGAAGGAAGATATTAGTTGCTTAGGGACAAGATCAACTAAAATGGGGCAGCAACAAAGAAAACACCTTTAATCTCAAGGAACTAAAAGGCATTCTCCTTGAGCTAGATACCCAAGTTCTGAACAAAATCTGGCAAAACCTTCGGAGGCACCAAGGGTGGATGAAAATCAAACTCTTCATGTGGTTGGTATATCACAAGAAAATACTAACTTGGTACAACATCAGGAAGAGGGGTGTTTAGGGGCCTTCAAGATGCCAACTCTGTGAGGCTCAAGACGAAACTATGCAATATTTACTCAACAACTGCATTTTCACTTCTTGGTTATGGGACACTTTTGCTAAAATCTTTCATGAATCCGATAGAGACAGAGGGAGAATTATTAATACCCTTAAGAATTGGAGAAGAAATTTTTCGGATTATGAAATTCTCAGCTCAGCGTTGGCTCTCACTCGAAGCTTCATTATATGAAACATTTGGAAGGAGAGGAACAAAAGAATATTTAACGATGAAAGGAATCCCCCACACGGTCTGTTAGATATAATCCTAAAATAGCTCATGGAGACTGTGGGAACAACGGTTTGAAACTACCATAAAAAACCGCCCTTAGATTTAGAATAAAAAATTCTCAGGCAGTTGGGGATGCAGAGGCTCACTCCCCTAGGCCAAGACATGAATGTTATTTCTAGGAATACAGAGAAGGAATTCTAGCATCCTCCTCTAGAAGGCTATTTAAAATACAAAATTGATGGGGCTTCAAAAGGGAACCCCAGGAATAGCTGTGTATGAGGGTGTCCTCAGAAATGCAGAGGGAAGTATTATATCCATCTTACATTGCCACCTAGGTACAACCACCAACAACATGGTTGAACTAATGGCTATGGAGCAATGCTTAGATTTTCTGAGTCAGGACAACTGTTTCAATGTCATGATAGAGGCAGATTCTGAGTTAATCATCAACTCAGTGCAAAAAATAAATAATGGAACTACGCCAGAGAAAGTCTATAAACATTGGAAATTAATTTGGGTCTTCCAAAGAATTCAGAGCCATCTTGAGGGCCTTTGCACTATCAGTTTCCAACATGTTTGCAAAACATCTAATAAGCTGGTAGATCTTCTGGCGAACTAGGGGGTCAGCTGCACAATGGATAAGGTGTCGATGAAGTGGCAAGAGTTTCATTTGGGCAGACTGAAAGCCCTATGTTGTGAGCAAGCGGAAGAAGATAGGGAAGTGTTTAGACACAAAGCCATGGAGGCCAACTAGAATTGATTTTCCCCTGAATGTGTCATCAAGTTATGGTTGACTATTATTTGGCGGGAAGAAGCCCACGTCAGGACGCCCATACTCCAGGGGTTAGCAAGATGAAGATCTCTATTCATCGGTGGCAACGAATAGATTCCCACAAGTCTTTGTTCGGTGTAAAGCCACTAATCTTTACAAGGTTCCAGGTTCAAGAGAGGGAGATTAATAGCTGCAAGAAGAACCCTGTTTTGTTCGACAGCCAAAATTTTCAGAAATCAGGGTCCTGGCATGTAAATCCACCTCCCCAGTGATTTTTGTCCGATTTCACTGCTTTTAAGTGGAAAACGATTTTGGAGATTTCGTAGTGATTCCATTCAAGCTACGACACGTCGCAGGGTGGGGTCCTGAAAACCACCCTTCTTCGCACACTAAAGCTAGACCATCTTATCTAGTGTGATATCATTCTCATGCATAGGATTTAGTCATAGAGGATCAACGATTGAGCTTGATCGTGCAACATGGTGGGACAGAACTGCTAATCTCCGGTCTTTTTGGGCTAAGCGATATACTCCTCAATCGTAGATCTTAGTGCTTTTTTTGGACGCCTTAGATGGTTTGGGCTTTTCCGGGAGTGGGGCAGTGGGAAAGTTCGTGGGCTTTTTGGGGGCCAAGCTTTACTTTTGTTGGTTGTTTCTTGGCTTTGAGACTTTTGTTGTAAGACTAGGAGGTTTAGCACTTGGTGGCTTGGGCTTTTCATTCCTTTCTATTTCCTTGGTGTCGGGTAGACGTTTGAAAAAATTGTACACTATTTTTCAGCTTAATGCAATAGAAGGATCCACACTTAAAAGAAAAAGGATAGTTGTTAGAGAAAACATGTGCATCTTGATATCTCAATTTAATCTAGAAATTTCTTGAAGAATAAGGACTCATAGCCCAAATAATGCACATATATTTCATCCATATACTAGATATTGTCGATAATCTATGTAGTAATTTAAAATGAATGAAATTACCAAACTGAGTGAATGAAAAAGGTGTTAGTTATTGAATTTGGAGACTTTTCCCATCATTAAGGAGTTTTAGGATGTGTTTTCAGAGTAAATTTTGGGCTTCCCTCCTCGAAGAGATATATATTTCTCTACTAATCTAGTACCAGTTGTAGTGTCATTGTCTAGAGACCCCTATAGGATGAGTCTACCTGACTTATTATATTTGAAGGTGAAGTTACTGGAACAACTAGATAAATGCTATATTAGACCGAGTGTACCACTGTGGGGGATCCTTTGTTATTTCTTCAGAAGAAGGATGATGAATTTAGAATGTGCATCAATTATCGACAATTAAATAAGTTAACCATTAAAAAATAATACCCCTTGCCTTGTATGGATGATCTATTCAATCAAGTGAGGGTGGAAACCATATTTTCAAAAATTGATTTAAGGATTAGATATAACCACTTGAGAATACAAGATGAAGATATTCATAAGATAGATTTTCGGACTAGATATGGCCATTATGAATTTGTAGTGTTATCATTCAGTATTACTAATCCACAAGCAACCTTTATGTGCTTAATGAACTATGTACTTAGTAAGTGTGTCAATAAATTTCTGTTGGTATTTATAGAAGAAATTCTAGTGTACTCTACGAATAAAGTAGAACACAAGGAACATCTGAAATTAGTGCTTGAAATTTTAAGAGAACATTAGCTATATGCTAAACTTAGCAAATTTGAGTTTTTTAAGTACATAATATAATATTTGTGCCACGTTATTTCAAAGGACGGACTGCTTGTTGATCCCGAGAAGGTCGCGGTGATCTCAAATTGGTCCATACCTAGGGATGTGTCAGATGTATGCTCATTTAGTGGAATAATAAGATATTAATGATGATTTATAGAAGGATTCTCTAAACTATCCTATCATATTACATTCTTAGAGAAGAAAGGAACAAAGCTTGAGTGGAAAACCAAATGTCAGGACAACTTTGAAAAACTAAAACACTTACTTACAATCACGCCTATTTTGGAAATTGCAGGAAAATTAAGTGGTGGTTTATGAGTCTAGGAAGGTGAAAGCACATGAAAAGAATTATATTGTCTATGATCTAGAGATGGCTACTATAACACATTCTCTAAAGGTGTGGAAACACTACCTATTAAGAAAAAAAAATTATGCTGGTTGTCGATCATATTAGCTTGAAATTCTTTTTCAGCCAACTAGATCTTAACGTTAGACAGGAGAGGTCACTCACTTTCCTTAGTGAATTCAAATTTGATTTCAAAGACATAAAGGGAAATCAAATAAAATAGAAGACACCTTAAACAAACATGGACATGCTCTAATGGGGGTATTTTTTAGGAGTATTAGTACAAATTTTGTAGAGAATATTAAAAATTCAATACACAAAGGTCACAAATAGCTAGAAATTCAACAGAAATTGCAGCAAACAAAGATTTCAGGGTATGTTAAAATGTGTAAAAATTGCTAATCTACAAAAATAGATTGTATGTTCCTAATGTGAGTGCCCTAAAACAAATGATACTAAACAAATATCATAAGAAACAATATGCAGACTAGCCTAGATATCAAAAGATGATAAAAAATTTCAAAAAAAAAAATTGTTTGGATGGTCATGAAAAAAGAGGTGGTAGAATACTTATGAAAGTGTCTAGAATGTCAACAATTAGAGGTGGAACACCAACACCCTATTGGATTGTTGAACCCACTGCCCATTCCTGAATGGAAATGAGAAGTAATTTCAGTGGATTTTATTATGATATTTCCAAAAATAAAACAACAACATGATTCCATTATGGTGGTGCCAGACACCTTCAGTAAAGCAACACATTTTATACCTATGCAGTCGACTTATGGAACAACTCATATTTCCTACATTTTCATGAAGGAGATTGTTAGGATATTACGACAAATAGGAAATAGTTACGTATTACTTAGACTAGTGTAGAGTTAGGTAAAATGTCTTTCTTTACTATGTATTTTTTAAACTTACAATCCAATGGTCACAATATGTAATGATCCGACGGTTCATTCTCCTCTCAGTATTACCGACACTTGATCCATGGCTTAACACCTGATTGGTCCATGATCTCTATTTAAAGAGCATGGAGGGCTATTTGTAGGGTAACTGTTCATGAGAGAACCTTATGTAAATTTTCATTTTTTTATTAATAAATTGGCTGATGTGGGCGCGTTGGCTCAGGTCATGGACTCTTTCCTTCTTTGAGGGTTTTAACCATGTCATGGATACTGGTGTATCGATCTGTGATTTTTTTGTGAGCGATGTCCTTTGGTGTTTTGTCTAAGCAAATTACCCTGTAAATTCCTACATGGTATTAGAGCTATTTGAGGGCCGCACTCATTGGTGATCTAAATATGAAGTTGGTAGAACTGCATATGGTTGTCGTTTCCTAGATATACTGTTTCTAACTACTTTAGGGATGAGAGTTATGCTCTATTGCATTAGGAGCATATATTCCAGTTAGGAACCCCTTTCATTTGACATGAAAAGGTTTTTGGTAGCCCTATCTATGTCATTTTTAAGATCTCGAGGTATACAATCTTTATTTGAAGTTTTTAGTTATTTTCTCTCTATTTATTTCAGTTTATTCAGCTCTCTATTTTTTTATTACCGGATCTTTACCTTTCATTTCTACGTATGCTCTTTTCCCTGTGACTCTATGTAATCTAGGTAAATACTAAACATAAAAGAAGTATTTTTCTCATGCGTATGCTCTTTTCCATCATGCCTTAGTGTGATCTCGAAAGATTAGAAACATTGAGGAAAATATTTAGTTTCTGGCTAAAGCTAACTTCAAGCCGCAAGGTTTGTTTGTTTTTGTATGTTGATGTTCGGTTTTGTGGCTTTTTTTTTTAGGAAAAAAGAGGTTTCTCAAGTAAGCAAGCACCCCAAAACTTCAGTGTAAAAAAAAAGGCCCTCCTCTTTTTGAAAAATTACGAACCATTTAAAGTAGCTCACTTGGTCCAAAGTTACTTTATGAGAATAAAGCTCTTGGGTTCAAGCCTTTCTATTTGTTGAGTTACTTTTTCAAAAAGAACATGTAGCTTATGTTTTAAAGTTAGTCTATGTAAAAGTGCTCTCACCCATTATAAAAAATCAGTCACTTATAATTCTAAAGTCTCTTTATCTTTTATTTAAGTTACAATTTAGTGGGTAGCTCATAAAGTATAATTCTAAAAGTGGCTTTCACTTATTTATAAAAGTAAGTCACATAATGTTTTTTAAAAGTTAGATAATTAGATTAACTTTGGAAAGGATGAAGATTTCTTTTTAAAAATAACATTATCATTCATTTCCACACATTCACGCACTTCTTCAGTAGCCTCAACAACTTTTGCTCAAAAAGCCATAACATCTTCATCTCAATGCTGTTTTTAGAGCCATTTTTTTGAATGAGCCTAATGTTTTGAGATCTTTCCATTGGAATTCTTAGTTTCAACATCTACAACTTTAGCTTCTGTTAAAATGGAAAGTCCATGCCAAGTTATTCTTGACAGCACCAACTACTTCCAATGGTGGTTGTACATTGTGGATTTACTTAGAAGTAAAGGTCTTTACAGAATAGCCTCAGGCCAAGAAACCAAATCTCAAGATGAAGATAAGGTAGCCAAATGGGAAAATAGGTAATATCAAGCACATGGGTTGATACAGATGTCTATTTCTGCAGAATTTAGATTCAATATCGTAGAACTTGATACTCCTAATGAAGCAATGAAACAACTCACTAAAGCTTTTGGAGTTAAAAAATGAAATTAGAGCCCATCAACTCGAAAATGAGTTGCTTACATTGGACCCCAATAATTTTTCTTCCATTAAAGATTTTTTTTCCAAGTTCAACACCCATAGATTTCTCTTGGAAGGTGTTAAGGTTAAGAAAGAAGATGGTAGGCTTATCTATTCCATTCTTACTAAGCTGGGACCGACATAGTTTATGTTTGTTTCCACCTCTCACTCTACGAGAGAAGCCTTTATTTCTCAAGGACAAGACTACAAGTTCCCCTCTTTTGATTCCTTTTATGATTCTTTAATAAGAGAACAACAAAAGCTCTTATATATTGGTCTTCCTAATCTTGGAAATTGTTCTAAGAAAGCTTTATCTACCCAAAAACAACCAAATTTAAACAATCCTAAGAAGCAGTATCCTAAAAAGAATGGTCCTAAACAAAACAAGGGTCCTAAGAAATTTCACCCTCAAACTGAAAAAACATTTCCACAAAATGATAAGGCAAATAAAAACGAATGGAAGAATATTGATAGTCACTTTTGTAATCGATATGGACACATAGAATCCAAATGCTTTTAAAAGATGGAATCCTTGGAAGCAACAATGAAGAAGCATAACATCCATTTGGAGCACTCTTCAACTTCGACTTCAACTTTAGGAATAACATTTTCTACATTTGGCTGTCAAGCATCTCGGTCTGGTTATGCACTAAATGTATCTTCTTCTTCTAATTCTCATCAGTGGCTCATTGATTTTGGAGCTTCTTACCACATGTCCAAAAACAATGCCATGTTTTCTTCTTTAAATGATTGTAACACCAAAAATATATATGTTGGTGATGGTAGATCTCTTATTGTTGTAGGGACTGGAATTTTTATTCTAAACAATGGCCAGTTTAATGATGTAATATGTGTTCCAAGCTTATCTTACAACCTTCTATCTGTATATTAGATAACTCATTTAGGTGAAGGTAAAATCATTGAATTTTCACCTCATGATGTTCTAATTAAGGACCTAAGAGATACTAGATAGATTTTAGATACTAGCATTGCTGATGATTCTACAAGGTTGCATTAACAACTTTGGGTCATCAAATCTTCCCCCAGTATTTGTTGCTCATAATGATGAAGTGAGCAAACTTTGCCATGAGTGATTTGGTCATTTAAACTATCTCTCCCTTCATAATCTATGTAAATAAAATATGGTGACAGTTCTTCCAATGGTATCTTGGAGAGATGGTGTATGTTCCAGATGTGTACTCAGAAAACATCATCGGGATAGCTTTGAAAAAAAAGCCTCTTGGCACGCCTCAGCCCCTTTACAGCTTTTGCATAGTGATTCATGTTATCCACTTCTAGTTGTTTCATTCTCAGGCTACAAGTGTTTCTTAACATTCATTGATGATTTCTCCAAACGCACTTGGGTGTACTTCTTAAAACTCAAGAGTGAAGTATTTAACATGTTCTTGGCCTTTAAGGTCTTTGCTCAAAAACAATCTGCACATCAAATTCCTAAGTTAAGATCTGATAATGGTGAAGAATATGTTAAAAACAAACTCATCAACTTTTTCACTGAGAATGAAATTCAAATGCAACAAACTATTCCATATACTCCACAGCAAAATGGTGTAGCTGAAAGGAAGAATCACACCTTAAAGGAAATGGCTAATTGTATGCTTCAATCTAAAGGACTTAGTATTAATTTTTGGGCAAAAGAAATTAACTGTGTAAATTAAATATTAAATCACACTCCTAATAAGGTTTTAAATAATATCACTATGGAAGAAGTATGGAGCTCAATTAAACGAGATGTAAGTCACTTTTGTGTTTTTGGAAGTGAGGCATGGGCCCATATTCTAGATGAAAAACATAAAGCTTTAGAACCTAAGAGTGAAAAATGTATTTTTGTTGGATATTCTGAAGATGTCAAAGGATATAAACTTATTACACTTAAGTCCAAAAATGTTATCATTAGAAGACATGTAAAGTTTGCTAAAAATATGTCAGCCTACGAGCCTAGTTCAGCAAATGTGCCACCTCTCTCTATCCCTTCTACTTCTGAAAATATTTTTTCTTCAAATGATGACAACGAGGATGAAAATCCTCCCCAACCTTCTCAGGATTCTCCTTCAGCTCCTCAAATTCCAAAATCGGTCCATGCTACTCGGGATGTAGCAGGTGCTCTTGCCAGTGATCCTATAGATCAGCAACATACGCATTCTCAGTTCAATAGAGCCTCTTCATTACTGACTTAGGCTACAGTGAATTATGATCCTAACACCTTTGCAGAAGCTTCAAGACATCCATATTTTGATGCAGGGATGGACGAATAATATCGTTCATTATTGGCAAATGATACATGGGATCTTGTTCTTCTTCCAAAGGGATGGAAACTTGTTAGATGCAAATGATTTTATAGAACCAAGTATTGACTATATGGAAAAGTTGATAAACATAAAGCTTGTCTTGTTGCTAAGGGTTCTTGCCAAGTTGAAGGCATTGACTACACTGAAACATTTTCCCCTATTGCCAAACTGAACTCTATCCATCTTTTTCTTTCCCTTGCTGCCTCTTTCAAATGGGAATTCCATCAGATGGATGTTAAATCTGCCTTCTTGCATGGGGACTTGCATGAAGAAATCTATAAGGAATAGGGGAACAATCAAGTTATGTGGAAGGGGAGAAACTTGTTAAAGCATTAGCTCACCAAACATAATCGCGTAACCATCAAATAATGGGCAAATGAGCACAAAAAAACTAGAAATAAGCATGTATTTCTACTAGTCATTTTGAAAACTTTGGAAAGTTTATTTTTAGACGGTAGGGAAACAATTCTTTTAGTCGTTTCCTATTGTATTTTATATAATTTGTATTCTAAATAATATAAAAGGAGATAGAAAGTACATAGTATTTCCAAAGTGCAGTCATGGATTACCATTCGTTTTCTATCATGCTATAAACACATCTGAAACATGATTCTTTGTCTTTTGAATAAAATAATAGATTTTTTTGTTGGGATAAAAAGAAAACTGGTAAATCTATCAATTCATATGTGGCAGTATTGCAAGAGATTTAATGGACCATTAGCATTCTATTCAATATATGATCAATGTACCTAACTCAAAACATATCACTGTTAGAGATGTGGAAAATAATTTGGCCAACAAATGCAAGTCTATGCCTATCTTGTAAAGCATTGATTCACCAACCTCAATAATAGAATAATCAAATAACAGACAAATAAACACAAGAAAGCCGACAAGTTAATCATATGTAGATGAAAAGAATCGTGAATGAATTTTATATAATCAGGTGTAAAAAAATAGTTTCCTCAATGATAGATACATGAACTCACTAAAATTAGTTAATAATAAGACCTCAAACATTTGCATATATGTCTGGTAGCACCACAACACTCTTCTTGTATAGAATCTAAAATGCATGTCATGCATCCAATATTACATAACAAAGGTAAATTTAAGAAGCCTGAGAGAAGTCAAATTACTCGAAAATCTCAACAACTTTAATTGATTATATAATTCACCTTGGTAGCTTATGGATCTGTGTGATGATTGGTTGCCTCTATAATGATTTTTGCCTTTACTTCACTAGCATTATCCCTATTACCAATATGTAGTTGTTGTTAAATTACTAAGTTAGTATCTCCAACTTTACAATAAAAATGATTCTGGATTGTATGTATCAAAATCAAATCTCAACAAAGTAGCATATGAAATGTAATGCATTGTCAATTGAATTAAAAAGTACATTCAATCCCTATGAACATCAAAATGCTAGATGGCCATTTTAAACTTGAATTGGATGCACAATGACATGTTCAGAACACCACTTCAAGAAGAAGGGACGAGCATGTCACATTCTTTAACAAAGAGGGTTTTGGGATCAATTAAATATTCTACTTCAAATCCTTTAACAGCACCATTAATCTTTGTGTGATTCATTAAAGTTCGAATTTCAAGGCCAATGTTGTTCTTTGTAGCTCCTGAAATGTCACTCTCTGCCACAGTCCCACCCTTTCCATGGATAAGTTTAGCTACCGAGGAACTGACCTTTCCAAAACGTATAAAAGTTAAGAGATGTTTTGGTTCAAGTATAATGTATTTCAATCTGTAATGGTTCTATAACCATCCTTTTGATGTTACTCCCATAATTATCGAGGCAATTTCATTTCCTTCAGTTTCCATAAATATATGTTAAGTAATGAAAAATCATGGTAATGATTTTGTTTGATGCAATTATTGTAAGTAGAAATTCAAAGAAAGGAAAGCAAGCTGGTTTTTTTCCTTTATGAGGTTAGACATACATTCACAATAAATATGGAAGATAAAATCAATCTATCTGGATTACAAAACTTTGACCTGATATTCTTTTACCATACTTAGTTAACAAAGCTTTTGTTGCATACATAACATCTCTACGCGTTGCAACATCCCTGCCAAGGGAACCACTTAGATCCTAGCCATCACAAAATAATCTCTCTAACATGAAAACACTATGTAAATTATAACACACTAAAGAGGTTGGTGAGCTCTTTTGGAATAAAGTTTTATATACTTACAATAGGTTTTCCAGTAACAAATTAAGGTGCTTATCCATGGAATTTTGAATACTCGTCTAATATCGTGTTCATTGTTCGTTCACATAAATTGTGTAAGCATAATGGATATTGAAGAAACATGCATTAAAACTAGGAGTTAATAAATCTAACTCCTTTTATAGGAATCATGGAAAAGACATGTGAATTAGTTCCCGTGTTAGGTTCTAGAAAATCTATGTGGACTCAAATCTAATCCTTAAACTCACTAAATCATAAACTCCCTTTCTAAGCCTTTTTAAATCAATGAAACTTAAACTCTTTGGGTTCCAGCCAATACTACCCTTTTCTCCTCCATATTGTGGGTTAACTACATACATACCCCATCGATAAATAAATTATTTATATCATTCTCTGAAATTATTGTTGGGAATTGGATGAATTGAAAAAAGGGCTATGTTAATAGCTCAACGTACTACTATCTTAAAAAGGAAGTAAAATCTGTAATTTTCCTTGTGCTTTATGCTGCCCATATTTCTTGATGTTAGAACAGTGAGTTAAACAATAAGAAATCCACCATTAAAATCATAATTAGTACTGTAAAAATATATGGTTTCAACTGTAGAATTTTTAGTGCACACACACCCATATATGTTTCCAAAACATTCCACTAAAGATAGCATAACATTAGGTAACTCAACGATAGATGTAGTTGCCTCACTAGGAGAGACAAAAAAGATATGGCATGAAAATATTTCCAATCGTCAATAGTTACTAACATGAAAGACCATAAACTCACCTTTGAACGTTAGTGTATCCCTCCTATGATGGGTCCTTAGGAATTTTTATGTTGTACTCTAAAGCCTAGATATGAGGCAAATGTTCCAACATATTTGAGAATGGTGCACTCAATCTGAGATCAAGTTTACAAATGAGAAATTAGTCAAAATAATTGTTGAGGGTTTTGCTCCCCTAGGGCTTTTGGGTGGAAGCCCTAGAACACTGAAGGTTGTCTAAACAGAGAAACAAACATTCACACACCATTACGCTATTATAAGCAAATTCTATAGTAAGAGGGGTGTACCTCAGGTCCTACGTTCGACAAGTTCCTTAAGGGTCCAAACCCTTCTTCAAGTCCCTTTCACTCCTTTGTCCTGCAAAACAACCAATTCCAAAGAAACAACAATATATGGACAAAGACTTATAAATAAATCATCTTCATGTTATGAAAGAAGGTAGTTAGTTATGAACTTTAAACAACAATTCACATACGAATTCAAACATGAACATCATAAACATAAAGAAGATGAATATCAGGAACGAAGACGTGTTTCTTTATTATAGACAAATAGAATGTACAAAAGCAGTGATATCACCTGAGTAACCTTTCGCAGGCTCCAAGCAAACCTTCCTTCTGGATTCGTCCAGCCTCAAGCCTTTAGCATATCTCCTTCCAAGACTCACTCGATGATGCCATAAATAGTGGATGAACATCAACACATAAGGAAACAAGGGTTTCCTGTATAAATGGGGGAAGTACAGAAGGCACAAGGGTCTTAAGACCTGGTCAGGGAAAAAATCTCAGTATAATAACCTTTCTCTCTCTTCTCTCCTCCCTTAGGCCTTCCCTTTGAGGTCTTTTTATACCTCTCCCAAAGTAGTTTTTTAGTTGGGAGTTGGTTGGGAACAATTGGGCCACGGGTACTAATAGGTGATCAACAGGTAAAACCTGCGATCTTCGCCCGAAAGTAAGGAGTTTTATATTTTTTTAAGTGTTTTAATACATATACGTGGGTTGGGTATATGCCTACTCGCGTATACATGCGTTTAGCTCAGGGAAATGTCGTGTATAAGGAATAAAACACTATTTTTTAAATTTTCGACCAGGTTTGGAAGGAGGGGTTGCCCTAGGCCATGAGTGCAGCATCACAAACCATAATAGTGAGATTTGGAGCTACAGAAGATGCCCCCTAATATATGAGGTCAGAAGGGGTACATGATGACCGAAATATATTAAGCAAGTACATGGAAAGGAAATCTGCCAAAAACCGAGGAGTACTTCACCAGAATTCAGCCTGCCAAGCCACAAAAGGAAATTGGAAAGAAATACCATCTAAGGCAGGCATACCCATGCTCAGAGAAAGCAAAGCATGTCCGCATATCAAGTACAAGCAGATCCACTAAGTATACACGTATAAATGACTGGAAAATACATAATGGATCATCTGATCATGATCGAACAAGTACATGTCTGAATATCACATATAAAACTGTAAATGATGCTGAAAGATACAACGGATCACTGATATCAAAGACTGATCCCAAAAGGTACAAACTAAACATGATGGAGAAGGATGGTACTACACTACAAACTCAGGTGACAACATATATAATGTTGCCATGGCTGACTGCAACATATAAGGTGGAGTGGTATCAACTAGCAGCAACAGGAGCAACTATCAAGTGAACCAATGAATGCTGATACAACCTGAGGTCTTCACCGACCGTTGTGGTACATTTCTACACCATGGGAATAAATGATCTGAAGTCGACCATGTGATAAATCATTAGATTATCGGTCATTGATGTATACCGTTAAAAAATGCGAGACTACTCACTGATAATGATAATGAGTGTCAAGGTACCCAGTACAATCCAGCAAGTGCGAATAGATGAGATGAAGTCGAACACCTGTAAGAATCTATCGATCAGGAGGCAATGATGGTTTCCCACTGTCCATAGTGAAGGATCTGCCACTAATGACCGCAAACCTCAAGGTACTGCCAAATGGACTCTAGATCTTTGCCCTAGAACAATGAGTCGAGGTCGATAGGGAAAGATCCGCTAGAAGGAAGGCATTAAAGCATCCTTCATCAATCTAGTGCGAGTGTAACCCGTAGGCCAATAATGTGGAAGGAATCAGATGAAAGAGATGTAGTAACCCAGCCGAAGTACATTTCGGGCGTACACAAGATGTGGCTAGCGCACGACATAAACCCTCTAAACCAACCAATAATGAAAGCTGACACAGAGGCGAGGTATCCACCAATAGGGTCAAATGGAAACCAAGGTATTGCACGAATCCCAATGTGTGATAATTTAAACTGACGTCGAACACAAGGGAAACCACTCAGTCGAAGACCCATGATACTGATCGATGCTGAGCACAAGGTAACCTATCAATAATGAAAATAGGGCCAGGATGCAGCTCTAGGCATGTCCTCAGAGCAAGATGTCGTCGTCGATAACGACAAGATCTGCCAGCAAGAAGTCAATGGGGACCTTCTCAAACTGGCACGAGTAAAGGACCGATATAATTGATGTGATAATAGACATGACACTGACAACCAAGGACAGCCGACTGAAAAATGAGTCAAGAGACACCGCAGAGAGGTCGACTCAAGCTAACTTCCCTTGAACAAAAGCACGACTCAATGTGACTACATGGCAACATATGATGACTCTGTATAAGTTCGTTATGCAGGAGGCATGAATGAACCTTCCATATGATTGGAAGAGATAACCAATCGGGGGAGAACTGACTCAATAACAAGGTTTAGGCATACCTAAGTCAAACTAAATCCCACCGACATGGAGGAGACTTTGTTTTGAGTGTTTTGTTCAAGGGCGACATGACTGACTCTAGCTGCCAATAATAAATGGAAATATTGTCTCGTTCTCGATCTTTTTGGACTATTTAATTTTTTTGTCTTTTTCTGTTAAGCTCGAAAAATAATAAAAGAATGTTATGGTATAGTGGAAAGAACGAGTGTCCATGAAACTGATGATCTAGTTCCTGGGAATGGAACATTCCTATACGCAATGCAGGGAGGAAAAAACTGGTCAGTGACACTCAAAGGTGTGTTC
Source organism: Pinus taeda (assembly GCA_000404065.3). NCBI lineage: Eukaryota > Viridiplantae > Streptophyta > Pinopsida > Pinales > Pinaceae > Pinus > Pinus taeda. The sequence goes on along the minus strand of APFE031648945.1, from coordinate 260,042 downwards.
CTTCCACGAGCCAAGGTGTGTCAAGTTGCAGAAGCCAAAGGTATGCAAGGTTGATTTTGAAGTCGTCATGGTCACAAGTTGGCTTAAACACAAGTCCAAGTGAAGCCAGCTCTAGGCCAAAAGGTGCAAATGGTCAACATGCAATGCAGTAGTACAACTCAACACAAAGGAGCCCCTAGCGTATAAGGCCAGAACAAAGCGAAGAAGCTAAGAGGAATGAGTCTTCAACACATACGTCATGGCAGGACTACAGTGGAATCCTGAGCCTACTCAAATTGGAGCAACATGGGCAACAAATGTCATTGAGGTGCTAACTACGATGCCCATGTAAAGGATGGTTCTACCATCATGTCATGATTTTAAAAATCGGCGAGTGAAGATTGCTTATGAACCATAACACGATGGGATCGACCCTATGGCAGATGTATCGATAGATGGAGGCTAGTATGCATGATGCAACGGAAAAAATGATGTCCCTAACCTATATGCCAGTGAGAAAATGATACCTGCCATGACGGGTCAGCAGTCATGGAACCATCTCGAAACAGTCGAAAACGTCCACAATGTCCATTTTTACCAATTTGAGTTGGAGAGGAAAGATTTCGAGAAAAAGGAGAAAACTTCCCGTGTGCCAAATTCGACCGTTCAAACTCTTCAAAATCTTCCAGGTAACTCTTATACTTAGCTTGCAATTAATTGTGACTAGTTTTAGGATTTTTCATTGATGTTTCACCGTTGAAAT